>CM063505.1:1026038-1111038 GCA_032207245.1 Pardosa pseudoannulata
ATATAAAAAATACTTATATATATACCCAGACCAAAGGTCATGGGGTGTGTATCATACACACACGCTTATATATATATATATATATATATATATATATATATATATATATATATATATATATATATATATATATGTGTGTGTGTGTGTGTGTTTATATAATATATATATACATTTATATACATAAATATATGCATATAAAATACATATGTGTATATATATATATATATATTTACATACATATATAGATATATGGTTATAAAATACATATATATGTATATACATATATACATTACTATGAATGTCTGCAACTGGAGAACGTCGACAGTCACCGATGAATGTCGACATACATCCAATACCCCGATGAAAGATCGAATATTTGATTATATTCTTATATATCAGGACTATCATCAGTGTACATGGACAATCCCCATACAATGATGGCGAGTGTTGAAAAAAATATTTTTGTTACATTTTAAAATCATACTTTATTATTAAAACATATGATGACGTATGTCAAAATAGCATTTATCGTGAAGGAGTACTCCAAAGTCCCTATGAAGCCATGTTTGGAATTAAACCAAAGAGTATCGTCATCTATGGCTGGCGATCGAGTAGCAAGCATTAAAACGGAAGAACAGTTCGAAATTTTTTTTTTAAGAAAATCTGAGCTGCGTCTATACCGAAGTGCCAATTCCAAAGGAAATTGTCGAAAAGGAGCTTCAACCTACTACGTCTTCATATGACGACGTCACTAAACAACAGGATTCTTTTTTCTATTAAAAGAGCGGCCGCAGAAGACAATGCATGCAACCAAAATGTTAGAAACCCCAAAAACAGAATTTCCTCCTGAGCATATTGACGGTACAGAGCGAATACTAGTCCCTGGTGTCGACCGAAGTCGTCCAGATGCCCGAAAGGGGTTGGCGGTTGTTATTGGAATAGAAGACTCGTCTTTTAAAAATTATCAAACGAAAATGGTACCCTCGATCAGCTTTATCCTCGTAATCAGTTTATAATTTGTAAAGAAAAGTTACTAATATGAAATTCTTCTCTCAAGAAATGATCCTGCAGATAATTCGTTTTGGCAAGTCTATACACGCTGTCATTGCAAAAAAGAAATATTTCATTGCAAAAGCAAGGAAGTCTCTCTACCGGAGTGTTTTTTGCTATAATCCCACCTTGGGATCTTTTCTTTAAGGAGCAGCCCGCATCGGCTAACTCGGAGGTCGCCTCGACCAATCGGAGAGATTTATTGAGCGAAATCCCGTCTTGGGATATATCTCTTGCTGAGATTGAAATGATACCCTGTGCATTGGGTTTCCTTTTCTAATATAATCCTCTTCAGGATTGTTTGCCTTTTTCCTTCGGAACTCTAACTGTGCTTAGATATCCTACCAGTACTTCAGAGAACTTTCGCGAGAGCTACGAATTGTTTCTTCCGTCTAATCACCCATATTTCGGCAGAGACTGAATTTAGTTTAGGTACCCGTCTCTATTCATGCCTACGTGTACTAATCACTTACCTTTGATCGGAAATTGTTTTTTTTTTTGTGTGTGTGTAGTTGTGAAATGATGTATATAGCAGCAGTGTAAATAAATTCATTAATCAAGATACACCTGATTCTTCCTTGTGTCACCTAAAACAGGGACCGGATACGTTACAACGCCCTCAGACAAAGGTGTAACCCATTAAAATGCCATAGTGCCCTAGCGGCCAAATTCGAACAAAGAGGGGATGCACGGAAAATAGTAATCGGCACAAATTATAATAAATTTTGAAAAGTCTTATAATGCATGCATTAACGATATTTCGTGAGGTGGGCAGTTCAGATCCCCCGGACTCGCCTATAAAAACGTTCTTTTCGTTTACCATAAAGGATATCATAAATAACTTAAATCAGTATGTAATGGTGATATATGTGTAGATGCAGATGTTAAAAAATCCTCTCTAGACACCATTCGTCATGTTTTCGACTCGGTTGCTCCATGTTCCATTGACCCGCTCGCTGTAATTACGCTTAATCAATCATAAATACTTTTAAGATGCATCGTGTCTCCTCTTTTTATTCTAATAGCCGTTCCGAGACAATTAGATGCCGCATTCTAGGAAGTAATTAATAACCGTATTAATCAACTAATTAATTAAAAAGCTTCAGTCTTGTCATTTTGCGTATTCATTTTCACGCTTCGCGTTCTATACTATCAGGTATTCACCGCGAAAAAAAAAGTGATTAGATAATGAATGGCGTTTAAAAGCTCATTCTCTCTCGGAGGTCTGGGAAGAAGCATGGCCCAAGAATCAATTAGGGCCGATTACATCTTAGTCACTTCTTAAAGAATTTAAAACAAATAATAGTAGTGCCCGAGTGTTACTCTGAAGAACGAAGGGAACTGAGCCCGAATGTCTCACGGGACAGACTTTTAACTCTATGACCACTTTTGTAAGCTTGTGGTATGTGTAGAATTAAGCTCATATTTAGAGATTAAACATCTGCTAAAATAAAGGAATCAACGTTTAAGGCGTTATTTTAACAGTAGAACCTCGAAACTGCTTTGTGTTACCTTAACAGGTTTATTCTTTTTTAGATAGTAATAGCAGAAATAATATAAATTTTTATAAAAAATATTTCTGAAGATAAAATTTGAAAATATATTTTAATGAGTATTATATTATTTCTATAAATAATATAAATTTTTATAAAAATATTTCTAAAGATAAAATTTGAAAATATATTTTAATGAGTATTATATTATTTCTATAAATAATATAAATTTTTATAAAAAATATTTCTAAAGATAAAATTTGAAAATATATTTTAATAATTATTATATTATTTCTATTATTACTATCTGAAAAAAATAATAAAGGAAGCACAAAATAATTTAAGTTCAAAATGACAACAACTGTTAAACATTATTTTCTTATTTATTGAAAGGCGATGAATTTGTTAATGTATGACGTCATAATTTAGCTGAAAATAAGTTTTCCTAGTACTATAACGTCAGTTCTTTAATTATCATTTAATGTGTTCCTCTTTTACTACATATTATTTCAATATCATCTGCATAAATAAATGTATCTATCGAAACTAGTCAAAACCTATTCGAGGGTGGTCTAAATGGATATTTACACTGAAATCTAAAAATCGAAACTTTTCGCTATTAAATTACTTCTTTTATTTCTTAGGAAGTAAGAAAAAGGTCTCTTTGAAACAAGCAACATTGTTTGAACGCGTAAAGCAAATGCGGCGCATTTGTTATTTCAAAGCGATACGAATAAAACAAAACTAAATTATCGCTTGTCTCTGAAAGAAACACCGTTCCAAAAAACAAAACTCTTTTGATTCTTGGATCACTTTATTTATTTAAACAAAAGTACTCTCGGACGGCAAATTAATTAAATTATTTTAGTTTTAAAAATAACAACTTCTGTTCTCTCTTTGATGGTAATAAAAATTGACAGAAAACTTTCCTTCGTATTCTGTGAAATTAAATTAAATGTTTTATTCACCTGTCACCTTGCAGGGGTGTGGGGCAACCAGATTAGCTGCCCCTCCCTTACTCCAATATGGGACGTTTAAAAAAAATTTCTGGGGCTCCAAAAGAGATGTTTATTCTTCAAAATTTTAAAATCGTTTAAACTAGAAAACAAAATCTAACGGCAAAAATATGTTTTTGAAATCTAACTGTAACATTGCCGGACGACGGCCGAATCGTAGAACGGTACCATAATCCTCGGGTTCGAATCCCACTGCTGGCATAGTGGTGCAAAGCCGCTCGCCATAGGCTTTAAGTAGTAGGTTATGATTGGCCTTCGTGCAGCCAAACATTAGACGGCAGAGCTCGAAACCGAAGCAAATTAACTACAATGTCACAGCCCTAGAGTAGTCAATAGAGTATCGGTCGAGTGGGGTGACCTGAAAGACTCTACGATGACACGAACTCAGAGAAAACTTTTCTTATAAAATGAAGTTTTATTTCTCTTCACACATTTGTACAGTTAGCTAGCATCCTCTAGCTCCACGATAGCCTACATTGGTCTGATAAAAAACATCTCTCCGCCTCGAAGTCCATCTCACCTCCTCTGACATTTTAGGGGAGTAAGTTGCAGCGGAGAGAGGAGGGTACGACACACTCCCAGCTACAAAGGGGACAGTGGCTAGAGATCCCTCCTAAAAAACACTTAACGGCCGCAAACAGAAGATGAGCATGCTGCAAGCAGCGTATTAGGTTTTGACTCCATGGTTCACATGCTAAACGTGAACTGTATTAATTAAATCTTGCCCTTCACTGGGTTGTCTTCAGAGCATGATGGAATTATATTTCATCTTCATTAATAAACAAGAAGTTCCTTTTTTTTCTACACTAATGCAATTAATTGTATTAGTTAAAGCTTTCCATGCATGGAAGAATTATATTTTATCTCCATAAACCGAAATGAGGTTATTTTTACACTAATACAGTTAACTGTATTAGTTAAAGCTTTGCCTGCATTGGGATGTCTTCGATTCATAAAGGAATTATATTTCATTTCCATTAACAGAGAATGAATACAGTTTTTTTCCCACACTAATACAGATTCTGTGTTACAGTTAGCAAAAAAGATGATGGAAGCTCTTGAAATCAAACCAAACCAAACTATTAATTGTTTGACTCTCTCATTGGTTGAATAGTAGCTCCTCTGTCTGTTTTTAGCGAAATGGTTTTTGATTTTGGAGGTTGGCAACATGTGTCAAAGATGAAGCATGGATTAGTAGCTTGCTGAATAGGTAGAAGTGAAACGTGTGCAGTGTGTTTTGCGTAGTTGTAAAAGAAATCGTATATACTCTTTTCTTCGAATGAAACAATGGCCTGAATTTGGAAGAGGATCAAGTAAACTGTCTCTTTTACATAAACATTCATAAAATAAGGTATGTATTTTATGTTATTTTTACCTTTTTAATCCTGATGCATTTAGTTATGATCTACATTAGATAAAATTTCCTCGATCTAACCGAAAAATCTAACTAAACTGAAGACGCTCCACCCAGTTATTTTTGCTTAAAATGAGTTCATTTTGACTCGCATATAAAGTATTATATATGTATATATCGTATATGATGTACAAGACAGGCAAACGGCTAATATACCTGAGACTTCATTAAACTTGATTTATCATTGCCACAGTATTCGTTTAGTTAGTAATAGTTTAACGGATTATGTAGTAAATAAGTTTATTATGGAGTATTTTGACCAAGTTTGAATGTTTACACATTATTGTTTTTTGAAGCAGCAGTGTACAAGTCAAAAATGATATGTATTTAGCACTTGTTATCTAGTTTTAATTTTATTTTAAAGTTTACAGGTAATGTATCGTCAAACTGATATTTAGACATATTTTCATTTACCAAACAACTGGTAAACCGTATTGTATCAAATTACATGAAAGTATTTATATAAGTTTAGTCATTGTTACCTCATTTTTTTTATTTAAAGATATCCAGGTTCTTAAGATGCATATGTGTATGTGTAGGGGAGAATAGGAGTGGACGGGACATCTGGAATTATGCTTTAATATAAAAATTTTCATTAATTTCTAACTCTTCCCTGGAAAGGAGTACCCCTCGCTCCCTACTTGTTGCTATGAATCAGTTTAGAGGAATCGCATCAACACCAAAAGTAAATAATTGCCTTATTTTGAAGGCACGTTTTCAGTCTCTTTCGTTGATTTTATCGTAATAGTTTGACTGAACATGTGGGTGCCTCCTGCCAAATGGTCAATAAAGCGCCAAGTATGGCAACCCGTACTACTGACTCCTCTCTTTGCCGTGTTATTTTTTAATTTTTGTTAATTCCAGAGCAGGCTCTCTTTATGCAACCGTTTAATAACGTATGAAATGCGCCTAATTCTTATTGGCTTATAAAATTGTGAAATTCGATCTCATTAGCCTTCGTGTGCAAAACAGTAGACCGTAGCGCTCCAAACCAAACCAAACATTGTGAAACTAAATTCATTGGTTGGGTGGTCAGCGGTGATTTCACCGAAAATTCAAACCGGTAAAACTTGTATTCTATCTTTTCCGTTCGGATATCATTTCTTGCTGGTTTACTGTACCATTCTCTAGTAGTTCATTTTGTCTAATTATTTTTATGATTTGGATGAATTATATATAAAATTGAATTACTGTTTTGTAATGGGTTTCGGGTTAGTTATGTGTGTACTTGTAATATTTTTAAAGTGTTTTCTCATGTTTCATAATCGAAAAATTATAATTATATATTAATTCTACCTACTTTTCCGGGGGGAGGGGTTAATGGGTGTTATCATTTAAATACTATAAATCCTAAATTTAAAATTGCAACAAGCTCTTGCATTTAATGTACTTAATTATTTATTTGAGTTTATTTTACCTGCTAAGTAATTGATTTATTTTGTAATTAAAATTATTTTATAATGATGAAAAGGTATGTATTTTTTTATTTTTATTTTAAAGAGATATTTTATGCTTTTTCTATAACTCTATCGCGTGAATCGGAAGGTTTAGTGTTTTATTTTTATGCCCGGGGGTGGAATTCAGTATTGTTTTCTGTAGCTAATGTATTTTAGTTTATTTTGCTTATGGATACAATGCAAAATATTATGAAATGGAAAATAAAGTTAATATATTCATTGTTACAACATTCACGGGGGGGTCAAGGGGGAGGCCTTGATAAAAAAAGTTTAACTATAAATTCCAAATGAATCTTTAAATGTAAAGTACTAATTTTTCAATGTTCTTTAAAAATTTCAGCTATAGCTGTGAGATAGTTTATTATTTTATGTTGGTTTTATATCACATAAAATTAAATTTTTAATTGTTTTGTTTAAAAAAATCAGGCATTATTTTACGAATCTCAAAAAAAGGATAATTGTTGTATGGTTTTTTGTTGGTATTAATCGCGCTATTATTATATATTTTATTTTCCATAGCTTACTATAAGTATAGCTACGTTATTTCCGTCGAAAATCTGCTCCCGCTCATAACACAGCCTTCGGGTTACTTCAGGAGAAAGAGTTGGCGCCTTTTAAAAATCGCCAAAAATGGGAAGGGGCACCCGGTTTTCAGAAGTACCCCACTCAGCCATATTTTGCCGAAAGACGGACGAATGGTAGAGTGCCGCTCTTCGGTACCGGAGTTCGCAGCTTCGAATCTGAATGTTCGTAGTCGTTTGGAATCGGTTTTAAGCAGCATGTCTCGGTTTCGTGTTGCCAAAAAGTAGACCGTAGCCAACCAAACCCGGCTAGAAAATCCAGTCAAGAACGCGATTATTTTTCGTTTAATGTGAACTCGTAAAAGTACAATGTTATATAAAATAGATGTTATTTATAATCATTAAACCTTATATAAATGAGTGACACACACTCTTTGTCATTTTTCCAAATATTTCACCCCTCCCTCATGAATGGGATATTGTTATTGTTATTCTAATTCTTTATATAAAACTTACGTTTCTATAGTTACCATCAAGTTTATATTTCTTAAATATGTTAAAATATTTCAATTTGTTACTCGCAAACTGACAATGGCATACCAGCAGAAAATAATTTCAGAATTATTTTTTTCCATCCATCTCTACTCTTCCTTAATATATTTTAGAATTGCCATAAATTTCAGAAGTTTTTGAAATGTGTGTAGAATATAACATTAATCCTGAATATTATAAACAACAATACAGTTTATGTCGCCCTTAGAAGCGTACGTGATGCCTCCCTCCCCTTCTTCTAACCTACTGTCGCCTCGTTTCCCATCATTTTGAAATCGTATTACAAATTTAAACGGGCAGAAAAAGACACTCGATTATTTCTACTCCATGGAATCTGGCAACCATAAAAAACATGTGTGCAGGATGAAAAATGCACAGAGTATCTGTTTGCATTTCCAGCTGTGCGAAGAAATTGAAAGCGAAAAAAAATGTTTTTGAAAGTAAATACAGATATGGATTGAGGTTGTGCGCGAACGGAAAAATTTAATTTTGATTTTGTTGTAATAAGAAAACGGAGTTTGAGTCACGTTAAAGATGTTTCAGTTTTGTATAAAACCTTTTACTTGAAATAACTTTTTCAAAATATTCTACTGGAAGTGATTTAAAGACTTTATAGAGAGAGTTTTGTAAAGGTTCTTTAACGCCTTGCCTGTTGAATACATTTGAGAAAAACGGGCTAGAAATGGAAATTTTGTTTGTTATTGTCATCAAAATGTTAGAAAATAACAGCAAAATTCTAAACGAAATCTCTACTATTTTCAATATTTTCACATACATGGGAAATGTTAACGGATGACAGTCATTTTTGCTTCACAGACCTCATTTTCTGGATAAATATAATAAAATAATACAGAATATTATAATCTCTGTCCCTCAGATTCCTTTGAATCTCACAAATCCTTCAGTCTCAGAGAAATAGCTACCGAATCGGGAAAGTATATCTAATGGGAAATAATCTACTTTGGACGAACCGAATTTGGGCTTCACGGAATTAAAATACCATTTTTTCCCTTGCCAGATCGGGCATTCCAAAATAGGCAAGTTGTCCAAATGGAGTTCGGGTATCACAGGCAAGGAGTTAAAAATATTATTTAATTTTTGTTGATTTGATTTTACAATGCTTGCCAGTTGTCAATACAGAATCACTGATGGAACCATAACTATATTTTGATGAAGGTCCAAAGTACATTTCAAGATCACAATAAAAAGTCCTTATACACACACACATACAAAATCCTTACATACGTGCGTCTTATCAGCAGTGTTTCATGCCTACACAAATAACCCTACAAAGGATCGGCAACACTGTGCTTCATTTCAGCTTAGATCTTGAATAATATATCAGCAACCGCATTGTCTCTAGGTTTTCACCAGGTTTCGATTTTCGGCAAATACTAAAGCATATTTCGTGTCCGATCCAGTATTTACCACAAGAATTTGAACTAAGTTTATGAATAATTAGATAAACTCTTATACATCCATCCATAGTTTTGCATGTATGCATACGCGAATGCGATATAAAACGACTTATCAACGCTAAACGTCATTTTACTCGATCTTGAAAAACGTATTGGCAACAACCTTATTACTTTCTTACCTGACGCTTCAAGTTTTTAGAAGATATCCATTTGTCTGGTTCAACTTACTGAATGAACAATCCAGCATTTACCAGACAAGTTTAAACTAAAGTCATTTTAGGAATAATTAGGAATTAAAAAAATAGTCCATCCATAGTTTTGCATGCATGCATACATAACGAATGAGCAATGCTGTATTTTATTTCATAGTGTACCGGTGTACTTTCTCACGATGGTCAGCACGTGCGTGCACAGCTGTGGAATAAATTTCCAAGAAGAATTTAGGTGCAGCTGTTGACTTGGAGTTTTAGCCGGGACCCGTGCGCAGGAGTTATAGATCACGGATAGCACAATCGTAACGGTCAAACTCTCACAGAGATGTAACCGTGAGTTAGGGGGGCAGGGACTAAGCAAAAATGTCAGCTTCCACAAAAGGGGTTATTTTAATGGCCCACCTGCACGCCCGAAGGGGGTGCAGATGTGGGAAAATTTCATCAACAAGCGATTGGCAAAGAAAAAAAAGGGGCGTTAAAACCGAGGTGAGGAGTTGGGAAAGAGAGTGAAGAAATAGGAGTCTAGGTCGGGATTGAAGAGTGGCTGGGCGTCCAGAGAGCCATAGAGTCTCGCATGTCAGCATAGAAGTACAGCAAAATAACGCCAGTGCCGACGCCCTTTACGCCCGAAGTCCAGCACCGTCGTACAGCCTGCTCCCCTGTCATTACTTGAGGTAAACTTGATCTTATTCATAAATCATTACCTTGGGTCTCGGAATCTTTTGATGAAGGAATAATGCATAAAAACAAAAAAAATGATTAATGAACTGTTGTAATGATAAACGTCGAGTAAAGAACTGTTATATATAGATATTAATCCAGAAATAATGTTTGTAAACAATTAGTGTACATAATAAATATTTTAGTTCGAATATAAGGTATGCACTTTTTACTGTGTTTCCACTTTAAAAACGAACACTGGTGTTAGTGTTGTAAGTACATTGCAACACATAGTATCTTTTAACCCGATTGTGCCTTTTATTTTACGCTTTTACCAGATTTCCATTTGCCTGGTACAGCCTATGGAATGAAACGATCCACACGAATTGAATCTCCTTTTATGAACAACCGAGAAAATAAAAAAAAAGCGAGGAATGAATGATAGCACATTCTTTAATTTTTAATCTATAAAATGACAGACAACCAATATCAAAACAGTGAGGCATAATAAGGGATTCATAAACTACCGTTTTATAGTACTCCATTAATTCGATTAGCTTATCTAAGTTTTGTCCGGATCACCGAAAATGTTAAATTTATCAAACTATTATGACCAGTTCTGTTGTGAAGATATCTTGTTTTTACGTTTCGTGGTTTAAAACTATCTTTCAAAACTCTCAGTAGTGTTGTAACTATTGATGAACAAAAATTTGAATATATTTAAATTCTTGCAATGTGTACAGCGAAAATATTTCCTCGAAGGTTCAGACCTGTACTTGTACATAAACAAGACCTAAAAATAAGGAAACAATCGGACCTGATTTATCATAAATTTATTTGATGTTTAAAATTTCCATTGTATAATTCCAAGTCCAGTGCATTATGAGCAGAACGATGGCCAAATGGTAATCTTTGCTCCTGGGTACAGGAGTTTGCGGGTTCGAATTCCGCTGATGGCATTGATATTTGTATCTATTCGGGATCGGCTTAAAGGAGTAGGTCCCGGTCTCATGAGCCCTATTGTAGCAAAACAGTAGACCGTAGCGCCCCGAACCGCCCGATCGCGTTGCGTTATGAAGCGAAAGGTTATCAATAAAATTAATTGAAATATCGAAACACAGCAGTCACCGTCACAATAGAACGGAGTCCACTTCCGATTTTATTGGAATTGATTCTTTGAGTAATTTTATGGCGTCTGCTATTAAGTAATGACAGAGCGATGGCGAAATTAGCCAATAAATTTGAAAAGGGATGCTTTAGTCACGTGGGGGTGATTTGTTATTTGGAAGACGATAAGTTTGAGTCTCGACGCGACGTCTCTAGGTTAATTGCACGAGTGGTAATAAATTTAAAAGTGGAAAATGGTACTCATGAATTTTTAGTAGAGCAAGTCTTTTATACATTTAAGAGGACCCCTTGCCTGGCATATACGTTTGAGATAAAAGTTACAAAAATAGAAAAAAACTTCTTTTCCGTTTTATAAGTTATCAAAATGTTAGAGAGGGATTATTTTTATAAACAACGAAATTTGAAACGAAATCACTAGAGTTCCCTCGCCACTTCGCTCTTCATGTTTTGCGGCTTCAGTGCTTCTCGGGTTTTTCCCCAAATATTCACCAAAAAATAAAAATGAAAAAATACAACCATGTCTGCAGTCACATTGCGGAAAGGAGCGTTGTTTCATGTTGAGACGAGAGAGAAGGATCCCTGCATGTGAAACAAAGAGAGGAGTTGACTCAGTACATACCACGGACTCTTGAGACGACAAAGTCTGCAAGTAAGGAAGAAAATGAAGAGGAAGAGCGAAGAACAAACTGAAAAGCGTGGCCTTACCCTGGAGAATCTGCAACATGGCAAGAATTTGCACAAGACATGGACGATAATAGGGTTCGAGCTGTCGAGTTCAGCCATCGCATTGACAGGGTTACGTCTTTGTACAGGAGAATGTTGAAGGAAAAACAAAGACAACTACCCGTAACCCTGTTTCTCACCGAGGTAAAGCCCCCCGGCTCTACCGTCAACGCCTGCAGCAGAAGAGTTTCCGAGTGAGCCTAAAACTTCTATCAGTCGAGTGAGAACCTCTCCTCCGACACCCACCCGAGACTCTTCGCCTCTCGGAAAGCAATGTTGATGAATGTTTATTACTCCATAAAATTTTGTAATTAACCTTACTAATGCGCACCGACATGTTTACGTAAATACGTATGTAATAGTCGCGTCCGTCTCTGTCGGTGGTCGGGCGAACTTTTATTCTTTTGGTCCATTGTAAGGCGCCGAACAATTGGAAAACGGCAGTAATGGTCCTTTTGACTCACGGACTGTTGGAGGTGTCAGATCTGCTGTTTTGTCAGCGCACCGACAGAGAGAAGAAGGTGCTCTTTGTGTGACCGCTTCGGCTACTCCAAGGACGAAGGTCAACTGGGGGGTGTCGATCTCCCCCAAAACCGAGGTTTCCTGTTTGACAAAGGAAAAACGGGGAAAAACTCCCGGCTGGATTTTCAAATGAGAAGGTTGCTGAAAATGAGCTCCTCTCTCGACGATTTTACCTATAGTTTCTTTTAAATGTTTTTGGTTGTAATAAATCAACGTTGTTGAGTTTGAACTTCCCTACGGCTGATTATTTCGTCTCCATACCTGCTCCTTTGCGAGACCCATGCAAGTCATACCCAGGGACAGACAATAGGAGATGCAACGTTCGCAGACCGCTCGGCGAGTTTACAACGTATACTGTCAAATCCCAAAACATTGGAAACTTATTAAATTCTGTGCACTTTACTTGTTATCGCTGCAAGTGCTAAAAGAACGTTTTCAATTATAAAAGTAAAAACATTTTCTTCACATTAGAATGAGTCACTACAAATTTAGCATTTCTTTTGGGGCACACAGGCTAAATACAGGAATTCGGTGCATACATGACTAAAAGTGTGGACGGAAGGTTTGAACAACCTGGCCTTAAGAGAATTAATTTACTACTATAAACGATAATTTATAAATGACTGATTAATATGTGTGTTGTAATGTACTTACAACCTAAACACCAGTGTTCGGTTACAAGTCGGAAACACAGAAAGAATATAATACTTTATGTTGAAATTCAAACATTTATTCTGTACATTCATTTACAAATAGATCCTTGGTTATCATATATCATAATCATCAATTATTTATGTCTTATATTTACACCTTAATTACTACAATTCTCTTTATAAGGCGTTATTACTTAGTAACAAGGTTAAATTATTAACAGAGGCCTAAGTTAAGTGACTGTAAATATTATTTTATCTTTACCTCCATTAAAGGCACAGGGGAGCAGGCAGGGGCTTTTCTCACGTGATGCGTCTGTCCTTCAGTTGGTACAGAGGGTCAGGTAGAGGCTTTCCTTCATGCGGTGAGTCGGTTCGGGTGTTCGGGCTCACGGGATGAGTCGGTGCTGGTGGATTCTTCTCCCACTTCTCTCGAATCCCAAACTTAACTCCTCTCCTTCACTTCGTTTCCCAACTCCTCACCTCGGTTCCAACGCCCCTTTTTTCTTCCTTTCCAATCGCTTGTTTTCGTGAAATTTTCCCACATCTGCACCCCCTTCGGGAGTGCAGGTGGGCTCATTGAAGTAGCCCCTTTTGTGCAAGCTGACATTATTTTTAGCCCCTGCCCCCATAACTCATGGTTACATCTCTGTACGAGCTTGACCGTTACGCTGCCATTCCGTGATCTATACCTTCTCTGCGGGGGTCCCTAAACTTGACGTGGACAATTGGAGTCCTAAATTCCTCTAGGGAAATCCTCCCACAGCTGTGCATGCACGTGCAGATCACCGTGGGAAAGTACCTCGGTACAATGTGTATATCTGTATATATACTTACGTATACACATATGTATTTACATATAAATAATTACACACACATACACAAATACAGACATACGGACACACACACACATATAATCAATTAATCATTAAGTTTGTGATTGCATAAGGTTTTCGATCGACATCTAGGAGAACGATGGTGTAAAGCAATTATTCTGTAAGTGTAGGGTAGGAATTAAAGTGCCTTTTTCTCGGAATTCCAAATAAATCTGTCAATAATAATCGAGGCTTCCAATTATTCGGTTATCTCTCGAACCACAGCCGTTTAACAAAGAGGGGCCGTAACAATTTCTTATCTGTTTTCCAACCTCACTCGCGCAATTAGGGTAAATTGCTCGAATGTCATTGCTGGATGAGGAATGGGGTGTTAATTTAGAATACGGGGATTTGAAAAGTGTGGAAAAGGGCTGCTACGAGAAGATTACAGAAGCAAAGGGACTATTCATGGAGATTTCACGTTTAATTAATGGTTATAAAGAACCCATATTTGACTTTTAGTTAAGTTAGGAACGCGAGACATATAAATTTGTATAAAATTTTGATAGAAAAGTTTTATTTAATAAAATTGCAATGCTTTAGTCGTAGAATAATAACTATTACTAATATTTCCAGGGCGGGGAGACATGTTTGTATCAAATATTAACAGAAATAGTTTTATTTAATCAGACTGCATTGCTTGAACCTTAGAAGGATAACGATGACTACTAGTATTTTTATTTCCAGTGTTGGCATTCGACACTTTCCGCAGATATTTCTTGGCCATTTTATTACCCTAAAATCTGTCACCGACACAGTTCTCTTCATTTAGAAGTGGGAAACCAACACTTGGACGGCCCCCTCCCGAACTATTTGAAACACATGACGAACAAGAACCTATTGGACGTGTCATTAACTCCGACTGGAACTCGCAACCCTCCGGTTACGAGATCGGCTGAGTTACCCTGACCCGTAAATATCATCATACGTAATTCGAAGTGTGCCTGTTTGAATGCATATATTTTAGATTGTGTATGTGTTGGTGTCATTAACATATCGCTACTGTCCACGATAGCTCAGTTTTCACGACTGGTATGCATAAAAGCACGAATGGACTGTAATCCCGTTATTCATTCGGAGAGTGAATGTCCATACTTGATTCGAGGACTCAGAAACCCCGCATTACTGAAGGAATTACATTGTCATTGATGGCATCCCGGACGTCAACAAATAAGAATAAATTAAGGTTTTATTCCAAACCCATGATGTCGATTCGGTGATAGTTATCTTTCTACGGTTAATTACATAAATGTTCAGTTCTCTTGTGACGCGTCAATGTGTACGTGGGTTACTTTTACTGGTGAATAATGGGCAGAAAAATATTTTCATGGGCCTTTAATCCCTACCGCCGAAATAATGCAAATGAATGTAGAAATAGGAGGACTTCGCAAAAACTACTATTTCTTACTTAAACACGCTTCATATCCAGTAAGTTATCACGTACGGCTGTCACACTATCGCTCATTATTGGCCAATGGGTTGCATTTACACGCTGGGCCAAACGCATGGAGGCAACTTCTATCTGCTGTGCAAATGAGCAGCGCATACTGACTGTCCACTTCCGAAGAAATTCTCTGCCCAGACTATTTTATCGTCTACTACCTTCGATCACACAGTGGTAATGGCTTTTAGTGGACAGATGGCAGTTAAAATGTGCTTCTAAACACAACATGGCAGTAATATACAAACACACTATTTCAACCTGTAACATTTCTTTGTCGAACGAATCTGTTCGAATGCGCATTTAGATGGAAAGAAAACAAAAATAGAGGACACGGCATTCCACCTTTCTAACATATTCGAAGTCTGCATTAAAAATAATAAAACCATTTCCCCCTTATATTAAATATAAATAGGAGTGCTGATTACTTAATCAGCATTTAACTGTTGTTAACCATGGCGCAAGTTTGGTCGGGTTTCAAATACAATTAATCCTCGCTAGCAGAAAATATCCCACGAGAAAGTCTTGAACGGGAAAAATAATTCCAAACTGAATCTGCTGCTTTTTCATCCCGCACGTGTTAGTTCGATTCCTTTTAATGGCGTACAAATTTATTGTGTTACAATTAAAACCGATTTATTTTAGACTTGTGACAAAGCCTATCTCATGGAACATATTTCACTCAATATCTGTGTATTCTTCGATTTAACTCTGCTTAAGAAGACTGAGAAACTTTGTTCCGAAGTTCTCATTTCACTCTGTTGAACTAACTGTACTTCTAGAGGTAATTTATCTTTAGGACGAGACACCATTTTTATCGGGTTACTCCTTGTCTAGAATTTTTAAAACAAGTCCGTTGTATGAAAGCACCAGGAATAGTATCCTCGTGCTTTTATACAACGAATCCGTTTTATAAAAACCAGTTCGTAAAATCTTATCAAGATGTTCCTGCTTAAACAGCAACAAAAATAACTGCCATTAAGCTTTCCGAAATCTTTCCATTACCTATTTTTTTCCTCCTCTGAATAATAAATTATTTTAACAAGCCTGTGGGGGTAAGAGCCTCGAAGTGGAAACGAAAACCCCGCGACCAAAGGCCCTTCTCATGAAGACAATGTTGAATTATTATAGTGCAGCGTGCAAGAATTCGTGCCTCATTAGCCGCCTCTTTCCATGCCGGCTCATGACCATTTCGTGGCTGGAACCGGAATTCATGCAGATGGAGAGATGTTCCGAACATATTAATTGACAATTATTCTTTCGCCATCACTCGGCCAAAATAAACCTGGTTACGGCGAACGTATTTTCATACGCATGCTGAATATTTAGACGTTAGAACATCGCTGCCAAACAAAAAAATTATATTGTTGCATAAAGGTATCGGAAGTGAACAAACACACCGTTTAAATAATATATTAACCCTCAGTTTCATAAAATTCAAATTTTTACTGCAGAGGACAATAAATATACAGGCTTGAATGGGGCTGCTTTCAGTGAATAACCTTATAAATGTTGCTGTCAGAGGAAAGCAGGGACGATTCTAGCGAGGACGGAAAAATTCGAAAAGAAAAGAGGGTTAACTAGCCAAAGAGTTTAGACTGCTACCATATCCTTGTAACCCTTAACGCGTCTGATACAGAAGGGGAATTCCAAATAAACATGGAATAAAATCGTTTGCCCTTTGTTTATATAAACTTTGACCCCCCTTTCCTGCTCCCCCACAAAAACAACTTAAACTATATCTATATATTCCTTTTCTAAAAAAATTGCTTTAAGTGGTGAAAACGTTTAAAATCCTCGCTTAGGAAAAAAAAGACATACGAGTCTTAGGTAAATTGCTTACAGTGTTTTTCCTAAGTTTCACATTCCTTCCAAACTTCCTATTTATTCCTTTTTAGAACTTCACACATTATATGCGGGACGCGTACTAATACGTTTTCTGACGATTGACCCTTGAGCGTGGGACACGTACTAATGCGGGTTAGTGTCACAACATGGTTTGTTGGTGGGTACAAAAATAAAAGTATATACAGGAAAACGAAGCCGAATGTTCTTGTCTACTACATAGATTCTGGAAAAATTGAGACAAAAATAAAACTTGTCTTTACATCAGTCGATGCTAGACCATAGAACGTTAAAAAATTAAAACTATATACTACTATTTCTATTTGATTTTTCATATTTACGATACTATTATAAATTTATCCACTAAAAATATATTCTTTGTTTGCAAAAACCGTATGGTTGTTATTTATATATTTCTATATGTTTTTTATGTTTCAATATAAAATACGAAAAGTGGGTTAAAAATTGAAATAATTTTCGATCTTGTATTGAGATTGAATTGAATAACTGAATGGACTAGCCAAACGTCCTCTCCCGATACAATTTCGCTGCTAAATGGATCCGCACACAAGGTGTTAAAAGCAAATTCGGATTACAGTGCTTCTTTATTACATTCTATCTTCGTGGAGGGAGGGAGTAAAACTAACAAAAAAATTCTTTCATTTGATATTAATAAAAATCTTTTTAGAATATTCTTTCGAATATTCGAATTACTTTTATAAAGTTACAAATTACAATGTTTGATTACGTTATGTAAATAATAAACACATTTAGGAGATATCTTATTTTTTGTCTTTTCATGTGTGTGTACATAAAATAAAATTTTCAGCTCATTTTGTGTGTATGGGGTAATGAATGCCTTACTGTTTGGAATTAACCGGTTTTTAATATATTACAGAACATATGTTTATCAGGAATGACTTGTGAACAAACACTTCGAAAATTTATTTAAAATATTTTTTCACAATAAACTTAACTTTGTCTCAAATGATCCTCTTTGAAATCTGAAAATTGGTAAATGGATATAAAATCAAATACGCAATGTATTTTGAAAATTTAAATGCATAAAACAGAACGGTGAAATTCAATCATTCTTTATAAGCAAGTAAAATTTTAACGATTTAAAACTATTTAAACCTCGAAGATGGAGGTCAAAGTTCAACTATTTCTGTTAAATAAATGGCCGAGCAAACGGATTGAACTCCAAATAAAGTAAAATGTTCGGATGAAAATGGATAAATGTTTTGTATATTCTAGAGTGATATCATGGGATTTAAATTAAGGATAAAAGTACTGATTAGGCATAAACATTAATTTTATTTCAGCGCTCATTAATTTGACTACTTACTGGGCTTACTTCTACGATTTTATTCTTATAGGATTTCATTCGGTTGAAAATAAAATACAGCTGAAACAAAAATTTGTAGCGGTAATAAATGAGAAAATTTGGAAGGGTACTTTTTTAATCTCCTTCTAACCTTTAAATTTCCTATTTATATTTCTTAATAAGTCTTTATTATTTTTTAGTTATCATCCAGAAAACGTGATTGAAAATTAAAACACCATTAAATTATCGAATCTGATTCTTTTTTAACCCATTGTGTGCGGATCCATTTCGCAGCAGAACTGTACCGGGAGTTTGGCGCATCCATTTAGTTATTCAGTTAAATCTCAATAGATGGATAAATATTAAATTTTTTAACCCACTTTTCTTATTTATACTGAAATATATAAACAAATATATAAATAGAAATATATAATTAACAATAAGGTTTTTGTAAACAAAAAATATATTTTTGAGTGGATCAATTTATAATAGTATCGTAAATATGAAAAATCAAATAGAAATAGTAGTATATAGTTTTAATTTTTTAATTATGTTATATATAAACATTTTTACATTATAAAAAATGAAAAGAGCAATCATAAAACTTATGTAAAAACTAGTTTTTATTTGTCTCCATTTTTCCAGAATCTATGTAGTAGACAAGAACATTCGGCTTCGTTTTCCTGCATTTACCGTTATTTTTGTTCCCACAAACAAACCCCGTTGTTACGCTAACCCATACTAGTACGTGACCTGTGCTCAAGTATGAATCGTCCCTAGTACGTGTCCCGCATACAATGTGTTAATAGAGACGTGGAGGAAAGTTCTGTTGTAAAACTGAGCTGTCAAATAATTTAGTTGTGACTGGGAATTATAAAACTTAACGGAATGAGTTTCAAGAATCAAATTGCCAAGCTATCCATTGATCTTCATAAAATTTTTCTATAGCAGTTTTTACTTATCTACAGACATAAAACATGACCGGAAAGAAAAGTAAATAGGGCGATTTCATGCAGCATGAGATATCTAAACTCGTGAAAAATTCGCCTTTCCATTGAAGTGGAAAATCATAATATTGGTTGCCTATTGGCTGTTACAGATATGCAAACGATCGGGAAGGGCACTGACGTCTTTTGTGACGTTGCCTTACTGATACTCGTTTCATTAAAATAGGGAGGAAAGTTATGTTGTAAAACTCAATTGTGACTGCTCACTCCATGCTTTCCTTCCACCATGTATGTTACCTGTGGGCATAAATACTTTGAATAGAATTGTTGAATGGATTTCAATTAAAATTTTCCGGAATGAGGGCCTTAGGAAAATGGGACTTGACGCAATGAGTTTTCCAGAATTTTCCGATTCCATGGATATACTGATCTCTATTCGGCTTCTTTAAATGAGGAGTTGAACTTATGTACAGATTGACATAATCAAGTAAATTTGAACACTATTTCTGTATGAAGAAGGTTAAACAGGCTTAATGCATAATATCGTTTTTTTTTTTAATTACATTCAACTATTTTTTTTACGTGATCACGTATCTTCCTTCGTCCGTAGATGTCACTTTATAATTCGTCCGTCCTGTTTTTTACATTTCATAAGTTTAGTTTCATTTGTCGCAGTACGGTCAATTACTGTTAGACGAGGTTTAACGAGACAAAAACTGTTGCTTAAAGTTGATTCTGAATGGCTACGAACATTCATGCCAGTGGTGGAATTCAAACCCAAGACCTCCGGCACCGAAGAGTAGCGCCCTACGTCAACCAAACATAACTGTATCAATATCGATTCCAATTTAAAACTTATGGTAAAATTACTTTTGAAAAAAGAAACTTTATTAGGCACAATGGTCAGTAATGGAAAAATAAGAAATCTTTAGCAGGCAATTATTTGAACATTAAGTTGGTGCTTTGCGTTCTGCATTAAGTTCTGTAAAATTATTAAAACTTTCCTCTCATGATGTCGCTGAACGATGGACGAATGGGTAAGGAGCTGTTTTTTTGCACTGTTGATCTATTCACTACTGGAGTTCGTAGATTCGAATTCCACTGTTAGCACAGATGTTCGAATTCGATCGGAATCGTCTTGAAGGTCAACCCTCGTGAAAGCAAACAGTAGACAGTAGCGCAATAGAACTTGATCCGAATCTGAATTTTTTATTTAACTCCTTGACGTACAGATTAAACTGCGTTGGATTCACTCATGAAATTTTATTTCACCTGAATCAATCCAAAAATGATAAGAAAGCTTAATAAGAGAATTCTGTTTTGAAATTTGCATTGCTATGTCCCATTTAAGGAGGTTCAGATAGCATGGTAATAGACACTTCCCTTTTAAACTTTTCAAAAATTCGTTTTTTTTTTATCTCTGGACATTTTTGATTCATTTCAAACAAACCCCCATTGAAATATTCGAATTTGTACCTGCAAAACGATCTAATCTTTTCTTCAATTTTTAAGGGAACCATAACATTTTCAATGCATTTTACTGAACATGGTGTTTATTTCAACTTCCGCTCAATAACAAAAAAAAAGGTGATTTCAAATTTAACAATGAATACGTTATAGACCTAGGATGAACTTTTCCCACTGTTCATTTCATTGAGTATTGAAATGAAATTCGTAAATACAATTTTAGTTTTGTTTAAAATTTAATTCCTCATACTTTTTAAAATTAAAATGAAACCTAAGAACTGTTTGAAACAAAATATATTAACACTTTGCATGCGGGTATACTTTACCGGCCACTTACGCGTTTCTTCGTAAATCGCGCGAAAGTTTAGTTATTCAGAAAAATAGCAGTCCATCGAAAACTACTTTGTTTTTAGGAATGCTACTTTTTTTATTTTACACTTTAATATATACTGTATGATTATTTAACAAAATAAAACAATATTTTTACGAAATCACAAAAATAAACGATTTTTAAAATTTTACAATGTATTCAAAAATATTTTTTCATGACAAGTACAAATAGAACTATTTATTATCAATTTTGTATTCAACAATTAAAAAACCGATCTTCCAATGGACAAAACAGGAGTTGTACGTAGTGGAGCTAGGAATTCGATGGAAGACGAAATAACGCAACAAAAGACCGAGTCACTCGACAATCCTAACTTGTGGAAAGAAAAAATGCAAAGCGTTGCATAGCAATAAGCATATAATGCCACACATACATATAATTATACGTATTAAGTAGATTTGTGGTGGTGAGCGGGTATCCACCGCAAATCTACTCAATACGTATTTTTACGTGACCCGCGCTCCAGTGACAGACTGAAAAAAAAACGTAAAAATACGTCGCCTGTACGCGAAGTGTTAATCTAACTCGTTGCGCAGAAAATTTCTGGAATAAACTCTCCCTTTTCGTATAAAGAGTTCGTACTTTTCAGGAAAAGTTAAACAGAGAATAAGAATAGAGAAAAAATGCTGAAAATCCCATGCATTCGCGATAATATTTATAAGGTGAAAATGAAGAAAAAAATCTTTAAACCTTTTAAAGCGGATAAAGCACTGGTTTGGTTTGGAGCTTTACGGTCTGCAACACTAAGACCGGCACCTACTGATTAGGCCGATTTCGAACGGCCAAGAACATCCATGCCCCAGTGGGATTCAGCTCTTACAGCATCGGAGGAACGTACCTTGCATTCCAATGGAATGAATTAAAATGCAGCACAAACGGTAAACAAGCATACAAGAAAGTCTTGGTGTCCACATGAGGTTTTTAATTGTGTAAAAGCCCCGAAATACGCTGCACCCTTCTCGAAGGCCTGCCGACGAACTCTAATTGAAATCCATCCCTTTGAATTCCGAGAGAACAAATGCACTTCTCATGTTCCCTGTCAATTTGTCAAAGTGTTCGGCCCATCGGATCGACTGTTCTATTATACAGACGCGGAACGATTTACGTTTAGTGCAATATAAAAAGGAAGCGAATGAGAATGTATTGGAATGTTATTTTGAATTAGAATCTATTCATGTTCTTTCGCTGTGTCATTAACTTTCTCAGTTTGTTCTCATCTTTAAAGAGTTCCAAGTTTTTCTTCACCACTTCCAGAATATTCTGTTTCTTCTGAACGCGACAACCTATCAACGTAGCTACTCCCAATCGGTTTGAAACAGAACTCCCGAGCAAAAAAGTAGACCCCAAACTAAAAGAAGAAAACAATTTATTATCAATTGGGAAAAGTGTAGCCAGCAAAATCGCTTTAATCGATACTTTGTCAGAAGAGATTTGGTTTAAAGCTCTTCAGTCTAATGAAACGTGGGCTTAATGACAATTCCGATAGGCTGTGGACATCCATACCACTTCGGGACTCGAACCATCGAAGAGCAGCACTCCACTTATTGGGTCATGGTTCGAATTTTCGTTCGAAGTAATCTGATCCCGATTAATGCAGCGTTTACTCGAAGAATTTATAAAAGATTTTTTTTTTTTTACAACTTAATATTTGGTTTTTTAAAAATTGAACAAGATGTACAAAGCATTGTAGAAATGGAGGAAAAACAGAATTCTCACATAGGAGGGGAGGGGTGTAGACATTTTTGTACATCATGCCTCCGTCGTTATGTTAAATTTTATTATACAAATACGTTATAGGGTATAATTTAACAAAAGTATAATAGAAGTGTAAAAATATTAAACTAACGTAGAGCCGCGTTAGTAATAAAGGCATCGATATTATAAATGGAGTGTTTGAGGCTCTAGTCGGTTAAATATCCATGGTGTTCATTAATGGCCTATGGGCCTTCGTAGAGACCATGTCCGAATGACAACTGTGGTCCCCACTCGGGGTGTACAACTTGGTCTCTGCTTGAGGACTCACTCTGTGTTGCCATGTCGGTCCCCTAATAAGTTTCCTAATAATTCTATGAGATTCAGCATCCCCTATATAATAATAGCTTAAGTAATCTGTCTGTCTGTCCTCGAATTTATGAAGCGGTTGTACCTGGAATGGATAGAGGTATCCATTTTGAATTTCTGATGACTTAGGGTTAGCAAAATTCAAAGCGAGTAAAGTTTATCTTCTAAAATAAACTGGTATAAATAGGCTTCATATCACAGCAAGAAATAATGTCGTCTTTAAAACGTTCGAAATCCACCCCTTCCCCCCTTTTTTAGCATTTAATGCTATCATTTCGAGCCCTATTTTTCCCGGTTAAGAGCAGGCTATTAAATGTATCCATTTATCACATAATAAATACATAAAAATAACATTTGTTTCTAGCATTATGACGTCGTTCCTTTAACCGTCTCATTGAATCATTTCTTATTTTAAATTATTAAAATATCGTCCGCATTATTTTCATACGTTTTATCACTCAACTTAGATATGACGTCAATAATTTTCTTTTATATTTTGCTTTAATAATAGATTAGGCACATATGGGATAATTTTAAATTGAATCGTCGATTATTTTTTTGTTTCAATGAAAATGTTATCAACAACAGATTCTTTTCCTAAAAGTGTAGGAGTCTATATCACGGATTAATAAATATCTTTAAGTTGTATTCTTTAAAAAATGAAGAAGTTTGTTCGCTTGTGTGTTTGTTCTTTATACATAACCACACGGTTTGCAATTGATTAGCTCCGTTTTGAACATCATTCATATATACCCCGAAATAACGACTGTCAATATTAAAACCTCTGCTGTCCATCGTATCACGTCATAGGACAAGGTACATTAAAGTTGGCAACTAACTTACGGTCAGTAAAGTTTTTTAATTTTATATTTTACCATGTCCAAAACTTTTCAAAATACTTTACAATTCTAGAAAATTAAAAATTTTACTGCTCCCGTCATATGCTAGTCGAAAATAATAATAAAACTAATGCATAATCAAAGGCGAAATCTTTATATAAAAAATGTAAAATTTATGGAGTTATTTATAAGTCGGTCAGTCCATGGGTGGGGTTCGAACCCTCCTTTTTTACGCCACTGATGGAAAAGATTCTTTTCTGCGCCTCGAAAAAAGAAATGGAGTTGGGTCTACCGGATTACTTCGTCTTAAATTGGTCGAGGTTCTATTTTTGTTCTCTTGAATGCGTTAATAGTCTCTCGTTACGGGGAGGTCCCACCAGGCGGTTCATTCATCAGTCGAGGAGTTGTTTCTTTCAGAGACGGTTTTTAATGCCCCGCCGGAGAAGACGTGCCTCGAATAAATTTCGAAACTTCTCAAATCGACTTCGGTAATCGGTTCGTCTCGATCTTGCTCCCTTTTCCGATAATCTTGTTTGGAGCACCCTTTTCTTTTCAGACAGGGTTGTATCGCTTTTAGCCATGGGAGTTTAAACCAGGGGTTTTAACCGTCCTGGCCCGTTACAGGTATTGATACGAACCAATTTATACAATACCGGTACTCGAGCAGAGCAAGGTTCTGGTAATGATTATAAAAAATGACAAACTAATTAAAAAACAAAAAAAAGATTTATTTTAAATCTTAAAATGAAAACATATTATACGATGTCCGCCTACGTGCCGGGAAAAAATGCACAAGTACAAAAAAAGAAAACATCCAACAATCCTCTTATATATCCAGCAGAAGACATATTCTATTAATGCATAAGATATAATATAATATATCAATGCATAAGATTTAACATATGCATGCAACTTCCTCTCCCACTTAGCCAATCACAAAATTACTCAGTTCGTAGCTGCCGAGTGAGAGTTGAAGTCACAATCAAACATACAGCGAGAGTCAGCTTTACAGATTGCGATTAAGAAGTCTCGGTTAACTTTAAACAAAACAAAAAAAAAATTGCCGGGATTCACTGGAAGTTGAGAAGGTGCCGATTCGGCGGCAACTTCTAACATGGTCAATATCCATTTGGACCCGTTTTGACCACCGAAATCCACTTTTCCATATATTGAATACTCATCGAACACAGTTTACTATGATATGATGAAGGCAAGTTACATTCGCTAAAAATGTCATAATAGAAATAAAACCAGCAAAAAAGAATATATAACATAACACCAAGATATAAAAAATGTTTTACTTATTTTTATATACAAGCTGTCATTTATATGTCATTTATGTTGAATTAAAAAAATATGTTACAAGTAACAAGTTTCGTAGTTCTCTCCATTGAAACGATTTTGTAAATTATTTTGAATGACTCCATTCTTTGAAAATAATCTTTCTGTAGATGAAGTGATGGCACAACAGTTCATGAGATGTATTGTAAATTATGGTGATTGCAGTTAAAATGATTATAAATGAATAGCAATTTTAATTGTAAAATGTCATGTTATTTGTTTTAATTTAAAAATGGATGCTTTTAACTACAACTTATGTTTCTAACTTCAACTCATGTTTTATGTTTTTATTTGTAACTCACGTTTTATTTTTTAACTAACTCATATTTAATTTTTTTTTCTGCAGCCGGATTCCATTTTTATAATTCCACGTGCATAGTTCAATTTTAACATTCAAACCTTCTTCTTATACTGTATAAGTCTGTTCAATCTCCCGAACTTGTGAGTGCCCTATTTTGTTTAACTTCACTACTATTTATATTGCTTCTTAAGTCACTATATATTGTCACTATATAGTAATTATATATTAAAATTAATTCCATTTGAAACTACTCTTAACAATTCTTACCATTTTTTACCCCTTTTGACCCGTTTTGGCCGGTTAAATCTCCTTTTATCTAGTGTTCTGGTCAAAACCAGTTTTGAACGTTCAAAATTACAATCTTGTTTTAAGATGGATTTGTGTCAAATGGATGTATCTACCTTCCTCTTCAGTGACATAGTCAGAATTTATTTACGGGGATGGTCCAAAGTAGGAATCTGAGCGAGAGGGAACTTTCACTTAAAAAAAATTCATTACGCTGTGAAGATTCCCCTTTGTCCGAGCACGCGCCGAAACAGCTGATCGTAGTGCACCTGTTTACCTGGACAGTAGCGCGGCGTCGCAGAGTCTGGGATCTTGACAATCGGACTGAATAGACGAATACGCCCCTGATGGATCTCGTTAATGAATGGTCGGAAATTCCGTGAAGGGACAGCCAGCGAATGAGAATTCAGCTAAAAAAATATTACTGTAACTTTAGCTGGAGTTCTCAAGTAACTGGGATCTTAACTGACCCAAAAAACAAGTGGCGGAATCGTAACTGACCCCGCGGGTATAAAAAGCGTACAATTTTGCGACTCGAGGCTTTTTCGTCATTCTTTACGCACGTGTGTTGACCTCGTATGGAGGCTTTCGCGTTCGTTACCGGAGCCAGCTTTCTAGTTCGGGAGATTCGTAAAGTCCGCTCCTATAGGGAACGGCAGAGTCTCGGATACCGAGCGAGGGATAAATTGGGTTTGATCGCACCCTGAAAAGCCTCCCCACTTATAAGAGATTATTAAATCTCTTGTTTTTCTTTCGACTGTGATCGTCGTGAGGAAGTTTTGCCGGCAACCGTCCTTTTCAGTTCTACACGATTTGGCAATTAACATTCCTTTGTAAATAGCCGTATTTAATCCAGAATGAAAGTAAATTTCCAATTTTATCTTTGACTTCACGTTACCTCTCATTTGAGAAGATTGAAGGCGTCACAACGCATGTAAAGTGCGTACACCGCCTTATCCTTACTTTTGCATGTAAGCATTAATACTTAAAAAAGAAAAGATGAGCAAAGCTGAAATTTTATTGTACCTTGAAAATCCTATTTGTGTCTTTTACTTTGAATGGAAGCTCCATAACAAGTTTGAACAACCGTCATTTTATGAATAACTAGGAAAATAAAAATAAAATCATTATATAAGTTTTACATCCATTTTAATATGCCTGACACGATATTGAAACATATTTCATATATCTCCCAGTATTTACTGGTCGAATTTAAACTAAATAAAATTTAAAAATATTGAGAAAGGAACTATGAGATATTTTTTTCATTTTTTTTTTAATGACATTTATCTTGTACAACAACAACACGGCGCAATCAGTAGTTTACAAAATCCTGTTTCCTAATAGTAAACGGATTCTTGTAGCCATTCTGTTCAAACTCTGCCCTTATCGAAAGGAGAAATTTCTCACGCCGGTTCGATACCTAAGTGAGATTTCTTTTATCTTGCAGCACTTGCACTAGAAACGCAAGGTTTAACAAATTTTATAAAACTTTGTAATATTTCTGGAAGGGCAACGACACTTCTCCCTCTTCCCCTTCTTCGTGTTCATATTTGAGTTGGGAATGTTTTTCTGTGAAAACAAAATTAATAAAATGGAGTGGAATAAACTTTAAATAAAAGAAGTTTTTCTATATGAAGAACTTTCGATGATATTTCTTACAAACAATACATAAATTTGCGGAGGATAAATAAATTTTAAAAAATACCAAGTTGATTTGCGTCACAAAAAAATTTAGGTTTTCTTACCTCAAATATGGAACGGTGGTCGTATGTTTAGGTCGCTGTTCTTCGGTACCGGATTTTGAGGTTCCGACTCCACTGATGGCATGAATGTTTGTAGCTGCTCTAAATCGGCTTGAAACAGTAGATCCCAGTCTCTTTAGCCTTCCTGTAGTAAAACTGTAGAGGAAGTAATCTAAACCAAAGGGAAAACCAGTAAAGAAGAACTTGACAATTCAACTTGTGCAGTCCGGAATGAGACAGTTCAGCAGTTTGGTTTGCTTTATAGATTTTGATTTAATTCGTTGTGACTGGATGATTAGCATCCATGCTCAACATAATTTTCTAGTATTTGTGTGATGGAGCTTCACTTGTGGCCAGAGAGAACCCCCTTTATGCCTGGTTCACTTCGAACCAATTCGGACTGTATTTCGCCTATTCTTAACACATTCTAAGCCTATACTAACTATTCTTAACACAAACCAATAAATTTAGGTTTCAAACTGCTTTCGATGTCTAACAAACAATATTTAAATACCTAAAAAACGCACTGCCTAACAACCAAACTTTGTTAATAAAAACATTTTTCATTTTACATCTTTTCTTTAACCTCTTGCTTCATTTAACTATGGCTAACCCAGGGAGACTAAGAGAGCTAAATTTGTTCGAACCTGAATGAAAGGTATTTCTAAAAGCCTATAATTATTAAGTTGAAAACCCCATTTAATTTTCTGGCGTATCACACTGGACTTGATTATAAAATAAGCGAAGCGATTATTTCGTGTAAACTGATTTCTAGGATTAACTTTCTTCTAAATTGCTTGGGAAAGAAAATTAAAAAACTTTATTTTCGTTTCGACTTCTGGGCTTAATGACACGTTTCCATTTAAATGTAATTTCTTTTTCCTTGTTGAGTTTTGTTCCCTCACTGTTAATTTGCGACGAAAAAAATGTGTAATCGAATTTTCACGTGCACACAGCTGTGGTATGGGAGGTATTTATTATGCAAAGAAATGATCCCTTGTTCTAGTAACTGTCATAAACGATACCTCCAGGGAAAAGCTTATTATTTTTTTAATAATACTCTTGGTTATCACACGAATAAGTAGAACTATTAGAAAAACTGGAAAAGGAATGGTACAACCCGCTTCGTTTGCTCTTCCCAAATTTGCCAATTTTGTGGACTCGCCAAGTAGCGATACTTTTGTCAAGGCAGTTATTGTATTATCTTTAAATACGTAAATATTTCTTAAATTAAAAAAAAGTTTCTTTGTCTTTAAATTTTATTTCTTTCTATTTTCATCTGCAAATTCTGCTAAAAGTAGTGTTTAATTGTGTTTTAAATGGTACTAATTGTGACATTTCCTTATATTTTTATTTGCTCAAACTTAGCACTATATTTGCTAGCACATAATTTTCACCATTTTATTATTTGGCGACCAACAAAAATCGCCAAATTATGGTGATCGCTAATAAATAAATAAATAAATAAATAAATAAATAAATAAATAAATAAATATATAAACATGCCGCGATACAGGCCAGCATGGTGAGTGCAAGCGTTCCAAAGTCATATCTCGCATAAAATCGTAGTTTTTTTCTCAATGAAAGATACTTAAGTATTATCCCTTCGACTAATAAATTCATTTCAATCACATTGTATTATCTGAATTTCGTTCGTTTAACGAAAAATGGAATGTTTTAAAAAATACTACTTTGTTGGAGGGGACTGTGGCCGGCAGCCCAAACTGTTTAATAGCATTCTCATCGCATTATTGTTAACGAAATCACTGGGTTCCGATTTTCTCTATTCATTTGTATATTAAAATGATCGCTTTATGGGATCGTTACATCGTTCCATGTCATCCGTTTTCGAATCTCATTTTAACTGGCAAATCAATACTCACAATCTATTCAGAAGAAACCCGTTCTTTTCTTTTCCTTTGCTGCTGTTTGAATTTCCGAGAATTCTCCTCTTCCATCTAGAGAAATGGGGAACAACCAAAGGAGTGGGAAGTTACACGTTCCTGGAATTTTTCAGAAATACGCACACCCTTCTGGTGGTCAGTGGTCGTCAGATAGGCAGAAGGCAACACATTCTTATAAGAACGGAGAAAAAGCGTATTCCCATTTTATGCCTCGCTCGCTTACGTGCAGCTTGTCGCCATGGAAGCCAGAAAGCGAAATGATTGAACATTAAAACAGAAGATCGAAATTTTAAATCGGTATGACAAGTTGATGATGATTACAAACAATTCATCCATGAGCTTCTTAGAAAAAATTACAGTCAACAATGGATCCCTTTTTTTTCATTACGTATACAATTCTTATGTTTTAAAGGATAAGTACATAAATATAAAGTGTATTTTACCATTTTGCTTTGAAATTTAGTGCATGTGAATAGAAGAGGGGGGTAAATTGATCTCATTTTGCATATCGTTTGTTTTCAATCGGTTATTGTTGACAAAATCACGGTGTCCCCAAATGATCACATTAAGAGGAGTACACCGTAATAAAAATTAACTTAAGCAGTGTGTACGTATTAGCCTATTCTAGAAATATAGGATCTACGACCCATAACTGAAATATGAAAAAAAAAATATAAAAAACAAAATCCAAACGGAATAAAAAACAATCTAAGCAGGAACCTGTAAAGTTGTTTTTCGAACAAGGTTCTTTGATTTGGAGCAGTGCGGTTTGCAACACTTGCGGGTTTCCCTTCTTCCTGACCCAGTCTTTTTTCCAACTGCAGAATAGCAATCACGTGATCGAGCAGCAACAAGTAGCGTTGTTGTCATCTGCTGGCATCGGATGTTCACCGATACAAGCGGCTTCGGTTATTCTGGTATCCAGAGGCTTTTCAGTTACGAACGAAAGCCGCACTCCGAGATGTCTAAAACCACAAGGTTTTCACAAAATAGATTCCAACACCCAGTGGCCGCATTTCCGGTATGGCCGCCTAATTTCCAAATTATTAATCGTTTTTCTTAGATAGTATAATAATTAAATTTGTCATTTTTTTCTGGTTACTTTTGGGATTGACCTTGCATGTTTCAAATTGGGGACTGCAAACGTTAGAAAACGTTTTTGGAAACTACTCACTCATAGTAATGAAAATGTGTAGACGTTTATATGGACGTATAACAAAATAAAACTTTCTATAAAATTTCATTTTTGAACTAGCTTGCTAATTTTTAAAACGTTCCTTTCTAACTTCTACAATTTATCGTTCTATTACTTGAGAATTGATTTTGAATATAATAGGGCACTATTATATATACCACTTGAACAAGCCACGAATTAAGGAATTTCGTTTCAAAGCAGAGTAGAGCGTAAAAGAGCGACTATTTGTTCAACGGTCCTCGTCATTTGGACCAACCCCCAGGCTTGGCCTGCCACCCCCAAAGGTATAATTGACCTTGGTTACCACGAACCTATTTTACCTTCCATTAATGAACACGACCTGCTTGAACTGTCTCGGCTACCGAGCCTTCTTATTTTGTATATAGATTAAATAAAAATTATTTTGTTGATTAAAACAAAATGCATTTTATACAAATAATTTTCTTGAAAAATTCATACTTTTAAACTTATTGCGTTTTAATAACTTAAGTAAAGTCGAAACTTAAAACAGATATCGAATATATTAATATGCAAGAGTGCTTGGTGGGAATTGATGAATGATTAAATAGGAAGAAGCCTTCTAAAAATAAACAAGGTCTTCGTTTTGTTTGGAGCACTGCGGTCTGCTTTTTTTGCAGTAAGAGGGCTAATAAAGCCGGGACCTACTGCTTAAAGCTGATTCCTTATGGCTAAGAACATCCATGCCATAGTGAGATTCGATTCCATGAACTCCGGTATCGAAGATCAGCGCCCTAACCATTCGGCCAGCGTTTGGCTTGAACAAAATGTTCATAAAAATATGAGTTATTCAAAAATATCACCTGGTTTAAAAAAATGTAGTTTATTTAAACTTTATTTATTGAGATTCCTTTATTTATGCTTTATTGAATGCGATCAATGTATTTACGCTGGGATAAATTTTTGCTTGGGGAATTTTGAAATGCCTAAATATGTGTACAAAACACTTTAATAATTTTGAAAAGCGTTTTGTAATGTTTATCATTCCCTTAAAGGGAGAACGAGTTTTACAATTACTTTCTAAACTGCTTCATCCGAGATAATCCGTCGGTTATGAAACGAAGAGAAAACTGTTATCGATAAGCGGCATGTTAATAACCCCCGAAAGGATTTTAACGATGCGGCCGTATGAATCAATTTTAATCCATCGTTTGTAAACTTTTATCCTCGATTAATAAGGCTTTGTCCCAGAGGTAATTTGGAAGAGTCGGCTCGTCTAGACTCACCCTTGCACGGGTTTCTCGTCTCCCTCAAGTCGGGGGGGGGATAAATATTAAGAATTTTAGACTCAAATGCTCTGTGCAGAATAAAAAGGTAAATGCGTTCAACACAATTCAATTAAGTTCCGTGGAATGTTTTCTTAATGCGACACACCACTTTTAAACATATTGAAAGGGAATATTTTTTATGATTCGATTTAGCCTATCTTTTTAAATTATTATTTTAATATCATAAACATTTTAAACAGCTAAATTATAATGGTTATTTATGGGACAGGTGCTTTTAAAGTATTTCCAAATTAAATTGGTATGCTATAGCTGCCCCCTAGATTGCCTTCAACGGCAGCTCCCACTGAGGGCGGCCTATGAGAGCTTATAATGTCGACTGTCCTCGCTTTGTCCTCGCGCGATTGACACCAATGTCCTCGCTTTGTACTCTTAAACCTTACTTGTTCGGGGACTACCACTTTCTTTTTCTGCCAGGATTAGGAAACGCTTTTTTTTTTTTTTTAAGGATTTTCTTGTTCCTTGATCTATCTACTTCATTTCTTGCACAGCCAATACATTAATTTATCTACTTCAGGTACCAAGATCTGCAATTTTGTGATTCAGATTACCTTTTCTTCTTCCCTCGCTTCAAATCTGATTACTAAACCAAGGCTATCTCAGTTAGTTTAAACCATCTAGATCTATCCAATGCTATTGTTCTCCAGCTACTGCTTTTAAGAAATTGCTCCACACTGTCAAGACGTCTTAATCGGGTTTTACCAATCTTTTTCCGCCAAAAAGTGCCATTAGTTTTATACAACTGTCTCAGGTTTACGAAACGTCCTTTATCCTTCATTTACCATCGCCATTTGGATTATCTTGTTCAACTGTCCTTTACTTATGCATTTTATTTTATGCAGTGCCACTATAGTTCTGCCAAGATATGCAGTTCATATTACCTTTTCTTCCTCTTAAGTTTTACAGCTGAATAACGGCGAGGGCTATCTCTGCATGTTCTAGATCTATCCTATGCCGGCGATCGACACCCATGCTTTAAGCCATCTCTCTGCATTCTCAATCCATCTCGTTTGGGGTTTACCACTTGTATCAGTCAAGTTTATGAAAAGTTAATTTTTTTTACAGAAATCTCATGCCTCGCTTTTCATTATCTATGAGTTTTATTTCGTGCATAGCCAATACATTAATTCTGTATTTAATGTACTTCATCTACCAAGGAAATGAATGCTCCACTATCATTCGATTATCTCATCTTTGACACCCTTTTTTTCTTTGTCAAAATATGTAAAATACACGCTGAACAGACACACACATATATTTATATACACAAACACACAGATAGATGGAAACAGGAAATACATGTTTCTCTTGGCGATTCTATAAAAACGATGATAATAAAACACTCTATTTCACGTCAGTTCTTGAAACATTGTATTTCTCTCTTTCGAGTCAGATTTATGGAAGGAAATCAGAAATAGAGATATCGCGAGTTTTATTTTCATCCGGAACTATTTGTTCTTTTCGAGAAACGTCATTATTCTTTCCGAAAAACATAAATCTTCAAATAAATGAGGGAAAATGAAAGAACCTCCCATCCATTTTTCCCGGTTCGTCTACGCAATCAAAAGAATATTATCTGTTCCTTCGCATGCCCCCACTGGCAAGCAGAGAAAAATGTTCATTTTCTGAACTCAATCTGATTTCGAAATTGGGTAATTCGATGCAGAATTCGATTGAAATATGCAAATTTCTTCTGAAAGGGCCTATCGTGATGTGTCCTGAAAAATGTATAGAAGAGTCCGAAATGGTGATTGGCTGCCTGTTGTACGACATTACATGCTTTATTGAGGGATGATAATTTTGTATATTTATCCATCTGAATGGGTGCTATCCTTCTGTAGCAACAATCGTTCCCTCGTTCCAACGGACTCGCAGGTGACCCCCTCCCCCCCCCTTGGCGACTTAGCGTTACTCAGGGGTTTCCTATTTTACACCTACCGCCATGTTAGTCTCGCCAACTTGTGCCTGATCGTTTCTTGACGCATACAGGGTAGTCTTGAGACTGGTTCCTTGAAGTATTTTTGAAGGGAGGAACTGCTTTTTTTTATTGCTTCCTTTTCAGTAGCTTCCCTTCTCGAATTTTTCATGCGGATTCCTTAGTCAGATTTCGGGAAGATAAACAGCAATGCGAGGTCGTTCTATTTCATGAAAATAAACCTATCTTTTTATGAAAGGTAAAGGGGTTTGAATAGTTTAATGCAGTCAAGACTCTATTTCACACCAGTTTTCGTTCTTGTACTGGACTTGCTAAAAATAAGATATGAACTCTCTCTTGATAACTTATGGTTAAAAATGGTAACGGCAATATCTATGGCACACATGAAAGTGCCTAAAGCTTTAGCTTGTTTAGTTTTCAAATTTGGCGTGTTTCTTACCCGATTGAAAAGAATTCTAAGAGACGAATAGAAAATTATAAGATCTAACATGCTGTCAGACGTATTGAAGCAGATGCAACTCTTTTGTTCGTCGTCTGTCATTTATTAATTTCACTCTTCTCTAAACAGTTCTTAACCAACCAGATTTTTATCCAGAGTACTGTTGATAATCTTCTAAGGATTACGATCATCGTGGAAGATTGATATATGGCCGTTATAGATAACTGTAATCGGACCAAATATGGTTGCAGCCTATGTTGGTAAAAACGATATCTGACACCGAAGGCTACAAATGAATAAACTATACGCCCGGGTACCTGGCATATCGTGCCGACTTTCGCGCCTCTTCTAACGGTGTTCTGTGACGGCTTTCCGGTATAAATAACCGTATAATATATCTAAGTATTAGATCTCCCAATACTACTTTGCACTGCAGCTGCTGCTTTTGTTTTAATGTAGGATAATTCTCTCCTTGTCTATGAAGTAAGGAAATAGCACGTACTGTCATTCATTACAAATATTTGGGACAACACATTAGTGTTTAAACCAGCTATGCGGTTCACACGTACAATTTTTGACCTCCCAAGACGTTCCAAAATTGATGCATTGTACATTTCTGCCAGTGCTTTCCCCCATCGAGTTTTGAGGTAGGAGGGTCAGGTCAATTGTTACGGAACTGCACCTTTCTTTGACTGACATTTATTGATCGATTCACCCCTATTCCCTGAGGCACAAATACTCTGACAGCTTCTCATGGCTTTGTCAATCTCTATTTCAAAGTATTTCGTTTGCGGTAACACATGTATCTCTAATTGCACCGCTTAAATATCTTGGATACCTTTCGTAAAAAAATATAATTCTCTTAAAAAATTCGTAATTTTAGAATCCATTATTTCTTAAGGAATGATCTTCGAGACTTGACGAGCTTTATGTGTATTAAAAATTAACAATCTGTAATGTCTATTTATATATCTATTTATAACCGGAAGTAAAGGGACAGTAACGATGGTGGGTTTCCCGTATTCCAATCTAGTCGACACAGGGTGAAGTAAAAAATCATAGAACACTTTGGTCACTGACACAATAGAACTTAAACATATTTTTGGAGAATTTTTTTTTCTCGGTGTGTTCCACTTGGAGGGTTTAAACCAGCTATGTGTATGCGTAGATCGATGAATCTGGCAAAAATGGATTGTTACGGCAGCAGGTTCAAATAGATTTCTAATGTCTATTTCTAATGTGATAAATTTAATCGCTTGCTTTTATAAAATGGAGCTTGATATAATGGCATTAAACGCTCGAAAAGGGGACGGGGTGGATTTCGAACGTTTCAGAGAGGACAGTATTTTTCGCTGTGATACGAAGCTTATTCATGCCAATTTACTTCAGAATCGGATCTATAGTTTAGGAAAAGATAAACTTGATTCGCTTTGAATTTTCAAACCCTAACTCATCTAAAATCCAATATGGATGCTCTATCCGTTCCAGGTCCAACACCTTCATAACTTCGATGACAGACGGGCAAGGCTATTATTACATTACGAGAAGAAAGTTTAAGGATACACAACAGGAAATGTTTATGTGGCCAGCGACATCCGTAAAGCAATACGTGAATTTAATAAAATAAAAATAATAAAAATTATACAAAGTTGGAAAAATAGTAAAAATTTATTTTAAAAATAATAAAAGAACTTTAGGAATAAGAATTTAAAAGGAAAAGCAGAAAATATTAAATTTCTTAGACATTAAAAAAAATTGGCTGCGTCGGGGATAGAACCGTCAACCGGAGTACGACAATGAAGTAGGCGGACATTCTACCAGACATACAAAGCCTGCAAGTTGTGAGCGAACTAATTAGAATATATAAAGTCAGGTAGTCAAGTAGAAACAGTCCAGAAATTTAAATATTACTCTCCGCCTTTGAAATCCTATCAAGCATGAATTTCGTATAGAATAAGAGGAAGGATAAGGCTTAAAATAATAGCATTAAACGCTCGAAAAGGGGGAAATGGAGTGGATTTTGAACTCGCTTTCAATTTTGCTAACCCTAACTCATGAAAAATTCAATATGGATGCCTGTATCCATTCCAGGTACAACCGCTTCAGAAATTCGCGAACAGACAAATTAGGCTATTATTTTATAGAGGATTCAATCTTTCACTGATTACGTTACATTTTAATTGATCGAGATAACAACACATTGTATAATCATTCTTGATTTTACTAACATATCACCACAAAAACGAATTTTTGTCTCTACGAAAGAAATTTACTTCGATGCCGTTATTAAACTGCGGAATTCTCAATTATGTCTGGAATTCTGAATTTGAGTGCATACCTCGGTAGAAGCGACTTTCTATACGAAAGGATTTTCTTTTTAAATAAGTCAAAAAAAAATATATATATATAATTAACTCCTTGAGTCTTCCTTTTTAATCTGCTATTACCCAACTGTCCACTGAACTATTTGGGCAAATACTTTAGTAATTCAACCTTCATACTCTTAACTGGCGCCACATTTTTATAAGTCAAGATACAAGATTAATTATTCACGCCGTTTTAAAAGGATTATGAAATTCCTCAACGTGTTCCCCGGAAAAAGAAAACAACTTTCATTATTAATGTGGGATCAGTCATTTTTGCATATTCTTCTTTAAAGACCACAAAGCCTTTTTCACGATTAAATAAAAAAGGTACTTTTAAAATACCAAATGATGGTCAAGTAGGTAGGGCGCTTTTTTTCGGTACCGGATTTTGTGGGATTAAATACCATTGACGCTAACAAATGGCTGATACTAATTTTAGGTAGCTTTCATGCTTTTTCCAGTGTTAGGACTGGCAGTTATAATATTTCATATTTATCGTATTACAAACGGTGTGTTTAGAAGTAGGACTTAAATTTTTCAAACATTATTTTTAACAAAAACATGTAATGTACTGGAGAGTTATATGGTATATAACCCAGGTGTTCGAGAGAGGGTTACGTAGGAATGGGGGTGAAAAATGAACCTATGTAAGATTTATGTAACTATTTTTATATCTGAATAGCTTCCATGGCATCTTTCGTATACTGGTTTCAATATGTTTGTATTGTGATGTAACGTATCCGGTCCCTGTTTTAGGTGACATAAGGAAGGATCGGGTGCATCTTGACTAATGAATTTATTTACACTGCTGCTATATGCATCATTTCACAACTGCACACAAAAAAAACAATTTCCGATCACAGGGAAGTAATTAGTACACGTAGGCCTGAGTAGAGACCTAAACTAAATTCAGTCTCTGCCGAAATATGGGTGATTAGACGGAAGAAACAATTCGGTAGTTCTGGCGAAAGTTCTCTGAAGTACTGGTAGGATATCTAAGCACAGTTAGAGTTTCGAAGGAAAAATGCAAACAATCCTGAAGAGGATTATATTAAAAAAGGAGACCCAATGCACAGGATATCGTTTCAACCTCAGCAAGAGATATATCCCAAGACGGGATTTCGCTCAATAAAACTCTCCGACTGGTCGAGGCGACCTCCGAGTTAGCCGATGCGGGCTACTCCTTAAAGAAAAGATCCCAAGGTGGGATTATAGCAAAAAACACTCCGGTAGAGAGACTTCCTTGCTTTTGCAATGAAATATTTCTTTTTTGCAATGACAGCGTGTATAGACTTGCCAAAACGAATTATCTGCAGGATCATTTCTTGAGAGAAGAATTTCATATTAGTAACTTTTCTTTACAAATTATAAACTGATTACGAGGATAAAGCTGATCGAGGGTACCATTTTCGTTTGATAATTTTTAAAAGCAAGAGATATATCCCAAGACGGGATTTCGCTCAATAAAACTCTCCGACTGGTCGAGGCGACCTCCGAGTTAGCCGATGCGGACTACTCCTTAAAGAAAAGATCCCAAGGTGGGATTATAGCAAAAAACTCTCCGGTAGAGAGACTGGTCAAGGCGACTTCTGAATGAGCTGTTTGCTAGCTAACTAACTTCTCTAAAAAACAAATCTTCTCTCGTCTCTTTCTAGTGGAGGGGCCTCAACCACAATTTCATTATTGAATCACCTAGCAATGACCTCACCATCGAACAACTGGATTGGTCCGGATTAAACAATCATCGGCGCAAACCCAGGGGTCCCTGGAATTCTTAGCGGCTACATCTGAGTCGCGGCTAATCGTTTGTCGTTCCAGCTATCATATTTTTTGCTGTCAGTGAAGGTGCCGTGTTGTCTGGTATATTGTTCCTCTACTATAGGACACAACAGTGTAGACATCGTGGTGCCGGGGAAAACGATCCTTTTGTATCCACACAAGCAAAGTCCACCTCTCAAAGCAAAGTTCTTTGATGTCGATACACCGCTAAATCACGCCCTTACAGTGCGAACGTAAAAAATTATTAAAATAAGAGTTAGCTGGAAAAATGGATTTATCAGTTTCTTTTGTGAATCCACCTGGAAAACAGTTCATAGAGTTCGCGGTCCAGGTGGGTTATGTTTATAAAGCAAAATGCATAGTCCTTGATCTACTTACGGATAATTCGCGTTCTACTGTATAAAAATATATTGTCGATCTACGTCATGTAGCAGTACATATGTGTTAATTTTATATTAAACGACCTGCAAAATATGCATTTTAGATATTACTTGATCTACCAAGCATAAATTATAAGAAATTGTTGTATATTTTTAAATATATTAAAAAATAAGGTAAAAATGTTTGGAAAAATCGTGCTGAACACATTATTGGTAAATTAATAAAACTGGGACAAAACAACTGCTTACATGAAAGTTTAGTAGACATGACAAGTGTTTCGTTAATGAAAACAAATCTTACTTTTAATCGGAAAATGCTTTCACATATTACTAAAGCTTTACACAGGTGCCTATTAAATTAATATATCATGAGAATAACTATATTATACATATAATAGAAATAAATTTATTTATTCGCCAATGATATTACTTAATCTGTAAATTCTACAAAATACAGTTTAATTTTACGACAACATACCAATTTTTAAATGTAATATATAGTATTAACACTAGTCTAATGAAGCATAAGAATTGTATATGGCTATATTATACATATAACAAAAACAACAATGTTTATTCATCCATGATTTGAACTGTTCTGTGGAAAATATACAAACTATTATACAAAAAGAAAAATCGTCGATTAAAAGTAATATGCGAAATTTCCTGTAGCGAAGCACGGGCACATTTGTTAGTAATATAAAGAATTATATTGATCTTTTTTTTTTATAAAAACACTAATTTTGTTAACAAAGTTTAGGTGAAGTAAGTATAAATTCTTATACTACTCAATATTTAATAGTAATTAATAATAATATCTGTAACAATTTATAATAATTAGCAACAAATTGATTATAATTTATAGTAGCCAAAATTTATAATAGTGATTCTCCAAAACTAGTAATATTATAGTATGGTGACTGCATACTAGGATTTCTTAAACATTTTCCTATGGGGAACCCCATAATATTTACAAAAATTATGTGTCCCATCCGACAGACGCGTCAGTGAAACTGTCAGTTTTTTTTTTCACTTGGACTGTTACATAGTATTGTAATTCAAGGTCATCAACTTAAATTTTTATTTTTGAGATAATTTTACAACTTTTAAGTTTTAAGATACAAAACAATGTGAGAGTTTTAATAACGAATTTAAATTTTAACGAATTAATAAATAACGAATTTAAAAATAGAATACCAAAACATTCTGATCTTGCATACCAGGGCCTTTTATGAACTGACAGTGTCTTGTGTAAAGCAAATAAAATGTTTCTATTATTATAAACAAAAAATGGGTCTCCTTTTTTTGTATATAATTTCTATATATATTTCTTTATATATTTCTTAAAAATCCTAGCAACAACCACCAGCGAGACGCACTCCATTCGTTAAAATCCTGATCAAATCTTAGAGTCAAGTGCTTAATAAATGACGAACCCCGACATCCAGCCAGTAAGAATATGTTAATTTTTATTTAAACGTATTTATGACATTACATTATCTGTTAAGCTCTTATAATAAATCTCCATTTGCCGCATAAATTGTTCTTTTGTATTTAAAAAAGAAATTCTTTTGGAATAGTCTGAACGTGTCTTGAAAATTCAAGCAGATAGGTTTCGCTGTTGGCATTCGATATATAGTCTCGACTTAATTTTATAATCGACCTCTTACCTCCTCGTCGAGTTCCTTACAACCTTGTCGTAAAACAAATTTACCACCTGTATTCTATTAATTATCAAAGAGGGGGGGATAATATCACGGCCATCCATTTCATTCGAGGAGATAATCTCCCATGGGTGCCGGTTTTTGCTTCTATTTTCTTGTTTGGAAGCGAAACTGAGAAACGATCTGGATGAAAGACTAGAATTATCTTTTTAGATAGGAATGGCTATTTGTGATGCCATTGAGATTAGATGCCTCGGAAGAAGCAATGCAAATAAACTCCATCTGGAGAGGTTCCGTAGACACTCGAGGACTCGGTCATTTAGACAAGTCTTCGTCCATGAATGCAACTTCGTAAATCTTGTCCTGAAAGACAAAACCGGAGGAAATGCTTGTCATCGGATTTCCTGCTCTTTTTCCGAATCCACTGAGGTCCTCGCATTGTTCGCTCAACTTCGTGCGTTTTCTGACTATTTGGAACTCGACGTTGGATTTGCATTTTATAAGTATATATAAATCGCATCGGATCCCAAAGCCAAAAAGCAACCGAATCGAGAGTAAATAGAAACTAGTCTTTCTAGAGGTAGCCTCGACACATAAACCATTTATCATGCTATATTTTTTATAGCCTATATTTTTTTTATATTCTCGTAGTAGTAGTTGGTATCATCCATTCCATGTTTTGTTATCAGCACTATCTTTGTATTCATTAATCCAGTGACAAAGAAATGGCCCAAATGTGTAGGAAGCTGCTTTTCAAGTTCATATGATACCACTGATGGCATGGATGTTTGTAAGTGTCCAGAGTCGGCTTAAATCATTCTATTCCGGTCCCATTAGCCCTTATTAAAACAGTAGATCGCTGCGCTTCAAACCAAATCAATCTGATTCTTCGTTCAGCGTCTTTGAACTCCTAGAGACGGTTTAAAGTGCCGTAAGTTCGATGGCCGAATACGTAGGGCTCTCCTCGTGAGATGAAATCACGTTGTTGGCATGGGTGTTTGTAGCCGTTTGAAATCAGCTTTTAGAAGTAGTTACCGGTCTCATTAGATCTCATGAATCTAAGACTTGTATTACTTGTAATATTTAGTTTTAAACTATAACCATACATTTTTCTGTTTTTATGCTTAATTTTTGTTTATCAATAAAATGCCTTGAAATTGAATCCAAAGATAATATACAGGTTTGAATTGGAATATTGGAATGGGGTTTGTTTCATTCGATTCAGAATTTTTTAAACGTAAAAATTATTAAATTTTTGAAGGTTTAAAGGTCGTGTGTTCCCTTAAAAAAGTAAAATCTGCCCGAAATATAGAAGTACAGAAAAAGTAAACACAACATTAAAATAGTCAATAGGAATTTTTACATAATATACCTTTCTTTCTTACATCTCTTTGTTTGAGCGTCTCTCTTTACTTCGCCCTCCAGTCCGTTTCCTTATACCCCAATAAAAATATCAAATAAAACTCTGTTACACAAATAATTGCTTCGCGCTGCTGTGTCTTTGAACGCCAACAAAGCACCTGCATTGCAAGACCGAAATCAAAGGGAATGAAAGCATAAATCGATACCGAGATATTTTAGACCTGTATAGAAAGCTTATTTTAATTGCTGAATTGTTCGGATTGTGCTTTGATCCCCTGATGCGGTCGGCTCTATGTATCACACTTGCTACAAAAAAGTACATAATTTTAATATTTATAATGTAATATGTTAATATGTGTAATGTAATATGTATTTGTTAATCTTGTGACGATTTCAATATTCGCGGGTGAAGAAGTAGCGTGAAGAATTCACAGTCATAATAGAATTGGAAATCACTTTTATTTTTTTTTTCTGGAGTAAATACTCTTATATATCCAAAGGGATTCTAATTCTTCCCAAACAAGTAGAAATGGAGAGAATTGTTGCTTATGTAACATTACCACGACGATCATAGTCAGGAAAAAAATGAAATTATCTCACAAATGGGGAGGCCTTTCCAGGGTGCAACGCAAACCCGATCTATCCCCCGTTCGAGACCCTGCCGTTCCTTATGGGAGCGGACTTGACGAGTCTCCCGAACGTCATCACTCAGAAGCTGGCTCCGGTCAAAAGTCGCGGAAGTCTCCACGAGGTCGAAGCACCTCCGTAAAAAAAATGTCAAAAAGCCCCGAGTCGCCCAATTCAAGGCTTTTTATACCTGGGGGTCAGTGACGGTCCCGCCAACCGTTTTTGGGTCCGTTACGATTCCAGTTACAACAGAAATCCAGCTAAGGTTCCAGCTTGTTTTTTTAGTTGAATTCTAATTCGCTAGCTGTCCCGATTCCGGCTACTCCAGGCAATCCTCCAGGATCAGTACCGCAACCGATCAGGGGCGTGGCGCCTATTCAACCGAACTGTCAATATCCCAAACACGGAGTCGCCACGTTATTGTAGCCAGGTCGAAACAGGAGGGCTTCAAATCAGCTGATTTTGGTTTTTCGTGTTTTGAACAAAGTGGGGTTTTCACAATATGTGTATTGTAATATGTATTTGTTCAGTATATTCAGTTATGTTATAATTTTAAAATATTGTGAATATTATTTTTATTACAATGCTTGAATTTTTCTTCTCGCATTGAAGTGAGTTAAAGGGGGGTGGTGGTGACTATCAGAGTCCACTCACGTATGCATCGCCGCTGCCATTCGGTTCTCATTTATGAGCACGTTGTGCCTGTTGTAGATGGGTTCCCCGAATTTCCCGTTGCAATGTTCCCCCCTGAAAGTCACAGGTTGCGATTGACTTTGAAGTGTAACGAGATTCTTTATGACGTATAATTGTAAGTTATCGTTGGGGGAGGTTATTCTCGCCAACAGTACAAATGTGCAAAAAGTGTAAATAGAAATATAATTCCTTCCTATTTTAGAGAGTCTTCTCTGAATGCCATTCCCAATGTGTTATTAAAGTTCGTAGCCGTTCGGATTTCAGCGGTAGGTTCAAGTCTCATGAGACATTGTGTTGAAAAAGTAGACCATAACGCTCCAAACCAAACTGAGGCCGTAGTATTCAGGAAATCTTATGTAACACCAATGAACCTCTACCAAAATATTAACTTCTCTTGGTATGATTTGAAACACCACGGTCTTTTTTTTTTTGCTACATGGGGGCTACTAACAACGGAATTGAAACTTGCGGACTCCGGTACCGAAGTGCAGCGGCCTATCATTCGTCTATACTACAAAATATTTGTTGTTTTTATTAGTTCCAACGGACTTTTGGTAAACCCCGTCTGAGCAATCACGTGCACTCATATTTATTACGCATGTCTACAAGTTTTCCCCTACGCAGTCGACTACTCTAGCCTTGCCACCCAAAAGAAGCGAACTAAAATATTTCAGGAGCGGTATTTCGAACAGAGCTTTTTAAGGAGAGTATGTTTGCATGAATCTGCCGTGAAAATGACTACCACAATTTATTATTAATTATCTAAAAATCTTGGATACGAATTAGAATTATAATAGGAAAGAACTGTGACTTTCTTTATATAGAAGTCTTAGACGGTGATGACTTCCAATTTTATTATTAATTTCCTCTTGCGATCTATTTTAGACTTAGACATTCTTGGAGACACCTGCCGCGAGTTCCAAAACATGCCTCCACGAAGCTATTAAACTTACAGAAATAGCAGTGGTGTTGACGCGTTACGTTTTAACTCGATTTATTTATAGAAAATTAATTACCTTCCTAAAGAACGAAGGCTAATCGAATATGGTGACGAAACAGGATTCAAACGGAGTGAAGTGAAAAGAACGCATAAACATGGTATGGCACCAAGTGTTCGAGCTTCAGGTGCTGAGGGAAAATCACGAAATTGAAAGAAATTCAAGCATTTCGACACAATCACTTGAAAACATAAAAAAAAAAGAAATGGGTATGTTTAACAGAAAATCTGGCTAACTGGACAGCTTACTTAAAAAACCGTCTATGGTTTTATATAACTTCCTCCACACATTCTTCGCGATATTTGCAGTTGTAGCGTTGCCTATTTTTTGCATATTAGAAATGTCCTGCATAGAAAATAATTTTTTACTATGTTTAACACCTTTCTATTTTCTACGAAATTGATAGAAAGGCAGGGATATAAAAAGAGGGTTAAATACACAAGAAATCAGGGATTAGAGGCTGTGGAGTACGGAAAAGATGGCCCCTGCAAGAATTATGTAAAATAGAACACATAAATGACAATTGAGAAAGCTCTACACTCTAATTTCTGCATGTTTGCTTTGGTAACTAACCTAGAGATTTATTAAAATCGTGTGGGATAGAAACGGACTGACCATTTTGGTTTTTAGTCATAACCGAAGTGGATTGCGAAAAATAAAGAAGATTTTCGTGGAAAAATTTTTGGTTTGTTTTGAAGCGCTACCATTTACTGCTTTGTTGCTTTATTATTGGCTAATGAGACCAGTATCCTTTGTTTGAAACCGATCCCGAACGGCTACGAACATCCATACCCATTCAGCCACGATTCGGAAAAAATTATATAAAAATTTTGCCTGAGGCGAAAACGACGCTTGATCGTTGATCATTTCGGAGAATTGAACATGGGTTGATCAGCTTCCAGATAGTCCGGAATGTTTAGTAACCAGGAGAAGTTCTTCGAAAATATTGTCAAATTTTCACACTCTTTTTTCACACTCTTTGCACACGCTTGCACGTCTTACTGATGTACAACTTAGGTTGAATGGAAACTGAAGTCTAAAAACTGAATATTGTTATAATACGCTTATAATATATATATATATATATATATATATATATGCCAATGACTCGAAGTGAACTGTGACGAATTTAGAGAATTATTCACAAAAAAATTCTTTTTTTAAAAGTAATATATTAAGTTCACCGTAGCTAAGAACGGGCAAACGTGCTAGTAGATAATAAATTTGGCTTTTATCTATATTATTATTACTTCTATGGTGGATTCATAGGCTTCTATCACTACCAGGCCATAGGTACCTGTCAACCACTTTGCTATGGAAGCACTGTAGAAGCGATTCACATGATGCCGACAAAAAAAGTAGGTCCTCCTTATTTAGAAGCACGAAGGGACCAGGAAGAAGAGGTGTCGTTTGGAAATCTGGAGAAAACGAACCTTCTTTAAGTGTCCATTAATGAACACGGTAGATCTTTGGCAGGCTAGAGTTTCTAACTTTAATGCTATAATAAGATCTATGCATTTACAGACGGAGCTCCTACGGTTGGCTTTCATCTATATTATGTCTCTCGACTGTTTTAAGTCAAACACTCGCTAATCGGGTGGCAGTCGACTGTAAAATGTTATTACGACCGCCACGACTGCAGCTTTCGTTTTCCGTCTTTGTTAAAAGCACATCCCGCCGGGAGATGAAACACCCGAGCGAGCTAATTATTATATGTGCTAACACGCAAATTAACACATTCTGCGACACCCCCTCGTTCATTATCTTAATTGTGCGTCCAAACGATACGGACATGAATATTCCAGGAAATTCTTTATTTTGCCGCTCGCTTCTTTGTCACTTGGGGAAATTAATTGAGCCGCATTTTCCGAGGAACTGTTTTCGAATTGAGGGGTGCGTTAAAATGGAAAGACCTTTTGCATTATTTTTATTTAAAATAATTCGATGTGTTAGCACGACTTCAATGTTTGGCTATTAAAATTGTATGCTTTTTTGCTACTCTTCATCTCAACTTGCAGTTTCCCAAGGGGGTGGGGAGATACCGCTTCCTAAGGCTCACTGGAGCTTTTTGTGGGAGCTGTAACACGTTCAGAGACAAATAGTGAATATTAAAACACTCAAGTTAGGTTTGGTTTGGAGGGCTACGGTCTACCGTTTTGATCACGAGGGCTAATGAGACCGAGACCTACTGCTTTTAGCCGATTCCCAAAGACTACGAACATGCGTGCCAGCAGCAGGATTCGAACCCACGAACTCATACTGAAGAACAGCGCTACCGTTCGTCCATCACTCGGCTAAACGGAGGAAGACAGTACATATATTTTTAAAAGTATCATGATATCTGAAAAAAAATTAAAAAACAATAGTAAATCAATCGAACAATATTGAGCCTAAACCCGCCCAGAGGTAGTCTTTGTATTGTTTCATTTCCGAGTGAGGCTTGGATGTATTTGTGTGTTGCCCTACCCGTAGGGTGCCTCCATAATAAAATGTGCAACAAATCAGTGGGTTGTCTGGCATCTGTAGAAAAAAAAATGGAAGCGATCTGTTTTTAATTATAAATTTCCATATTTCTACCATGGTCGCCTCCATAATTTATAATTACATTTCCTTCACTTTGTTCTGTGGTGTAGTACATTGCTGTTATTTCAAAGCCATTAATAACCTAAGCTTACTTTATATCGTCTTTAATTATAGTAAAATGCCACTGATCTATATTACAACATTCAAATATAGAACAAAAGACAAGGAAATATGCTAAAAAATATTTTTTTTAAATTAAAAATTAAAAGAAGCACTCCACGTGCTACGCCTGAAAGAAAAATTGCCAAAGTTCAAGAGAACGCTGCATTCTTTTCCTTCCTTCTGAACTCTCATGCAACCTATACTTTTTCCATTATCCTGTGCTGATGCGTTCGTTGTTCCATTGTCCTTTGCACAATGCGTCCTTTCCCAGCTCTATCCAGAAGGACCTTGACTCCAAGGATGGTCCTGAATCCCCTCCTGGAGACCCATCACAACTCTCCAAAACTTGTTGAAGTTTAAGTGTAATCATTTTCACTGGCCTCACCACGCGCTTCCTGGAGTCGAGAAAAAAACTTGGGCATTCGACCCACAACGTGTGAGTGCGGCGAGCAAATCAGTTTCGTAAACCTTATGTCAAACATAGCTGAACTCTCACACTTTGTATTTGGCTGAACGTGGGATAAGCGCAGTAGCAGGGGAACTGTCTAAGAACCATCGCTGAACGTGGATATGGACGTGTTGTAATGTACTTATAACGCAAAACACACTCAAAGGGGAAACACAGTGAAATATACGCTAGGCAATTGCAGGAAAATACTTAAGATTTAAACTAAAACATGTATTATGTACAATATTTACAAGTTAATACATCATTTGATTAGTTTTTAACACGACCTGCAATTATTTGGTTTTGCTATTCATCGATGCTCTTGAAATAGTATTCTTTATCAAAAGATTAAAAGACCCGGGTAATAATTATGAATATTATTAAATTATTAAAAATCAGTATTTTAATTCTCTCTCATTAAACTGTGTCCTTTAATTAATCGTGACCCAAAGAACAGCGTCACAGTGGTTTTAAAATATTTCAAAGGAAACACAAACAGTATTAAAATCCTTTTTATCTGTATGAAAAGCTCAACTAAAAGTTCTTTTATCGCTCCATTTCAAGTCGAGCCTTTTATTTTTTATAGTGAATTCAATAATCAGTTACCGGTGCGGAGGTTGTCAAAAGTTCAAACGATCTGGTCAACTTTTGACAAGCACCGGAAAATTAAATTTTTATTGAAAAGTGTCGTTATCTTTGATACGCTTCAAAACTTTTTTCCCCGGATCATTTGGTTTTTTGTGACCTTTCTCTTGGTTGATAAGATCTCATTGGATTCGCGGACGGAAACGTGGGGATTCGTTTGAATTTTTCTGTTTTTGAGAGCTTGTAAAAGGAGGTGAATTGGGGAGGAAAAAGGTTCATATTCGACAGCGATAATTCAAAGACTTTTAATGTCGCAGCCATTCATTGAAGAAAAAATTAGATGTACAATAGTTTATTTGTGCATAACATGTATTTTTTTTTTTAATTTAACTCAAGATGCGAGTTTGTCTAGTTTAAAGCCCACCGATATATTGTGTTGCTAAGCGACTGTTAATGAGAGAGGGACCTACTACTTAAAGCAGGGTTGTATCGGTTTTAACCATAGGGATTTAAACAAGTGGTTTTAACAGTTTTAACCGTCCTGGTCAATATCCAGTTTGACTCGTTTTGACCACCGAAATTCAATTTTCAATATATTTAATACTCATCGAACATAGTTTACTAGCCTATGATAAAGGCAAGTTACATTTGTTTAAAATGTCGTAATATAAATAACACCAGCAAAAAAAATATAACTCCAAGACACAAAAAAATGTTTTACTTATTTTTTATCCAAGCTGTTTTATATGTCATTTATGTTGAATTAAAAAAAAGCTTACAATTAAAAAGTTTTGTAGTGTCTCTCTAAATTTAAACTATTTCTTAATTTATTTTATATGACTCTAAACTTTGAAACAATTTTAATTGTAAAATGTCCTATTTGTTTTAATTTCAAAATTTATGCCATTAACTACAACTTATGTTTTTAACTCCATGTTTTATTTTTTTAACTGTAACTCCTATTTTATGCTTTTTACTGCAACTGTATTCCATTTTTACAATGGCACGTGCATGGTTTAGTTTTAACATTCAAACATTCTTATTTAATTGTATTATCATGTTCAATCTCGTGAACTTATGAGTGTCCTATTTTGTTGAACTGCACTACTATTTTTATGGCTAATGAAAAGTCACTTCTAATTACAAAAGATATTATATATTAAAAGTAAGACCATTGAAAACTATTAACAATTCTGATCCCTTCTGACCATTTTTGACCACTTTTGACCCGTTTTGGACGGTTAAAACCATTTTTATCCAGTCTCCTGTCAAAATCAGTTTTAACCAGTCAAAATTTCAACCCTGACTTAAAGCCGATTTGGACGAGGAGTTGTTTTTTTTATTACTCAAGGCATGCTAACGGTATCCAAGAAAGGAGATAAAAAGGTAAAAAAAATGGACACAATACAAGTTGACTGCTTCTCTACAGATTTCAGTTTAGTTTGGAGAACTACGCAACACGACAGCTGATGAGACCGTCACCTGCTGCTTAAAGTCGATTCCGAGAGGCTATAAACGTCCATGCCTGTAGTGGGTATCTCTACGTATTTCATTCCTATTGCCCTTTATTCAGCAGACCTATCAATACTAAGTATGAAATGTATACGTCCAATTTCCCACTTGAAACACGGTTTTGATTTGTTTTGTGTGTTGAACTACTTTAAGGTGGACTGTTGCAGTAGGACTAAATCACTTCTACAACTTGCGCTCGATGTCACCAGATATTCTTGTTTACAGGAGCCGAACGATGGCCGAATGGTTAGGGCACTGACCTTCGGAACCGGAGTTCGTGGGTTTGAGACTCACTGAGGCATGGATGTTCGTAGCCGTTCGGAATCGGCTTTAATCAGTAGGTCCCGGTCTCATTAGCCCTCGTGTTGCAAAAAAGTAGACCGAAGTGCTTCAAACCAAACTTGTTTACAGGACGCTAAGCACAAAGAGCAATTGCAATGTTACTCGATTCCGTAGCATGCCCTAAGCTACACGTGCTCTTCGGGTGGTGCTACATGAGCAGCAGCCGCGTGTGTCGTCAAGACACTTGTACATATTGTCAGCTTCATTGGGAGAAACGTTTCCACTCCGAAGTAGATAGCTCTCAGAGAAACCTGTTTGCTTCCTTTTATAAATGCACCGAGTAGTTTTCCGTACTTTGCGGTAGAATAAAGGCTTTATTCCTTTTGGCTTCATCTGGCTCAGCTCATTTATCCGCTTCAAAGGTTATCTTAATTTGACAGTGGATAAATGGCAGACTCGCGAGGGACTGCAGATGTCTCATCGTCATAATCTCATCAGACTCAAATACTTCAAAAGCAAATTTCTGCATAGCTAGTTTGATAATTCGATTACTTTTAGGCAACACGTCGGTCGGCCCGATTTCCGAGAAGCGAGGAATAATCGAATTTGAGGAAACGCTCGTATCGAGTGGATGAGACTGCTCGGGGATGGAAAGGCAAAAATTAAATTTACTGTACGGTATTAGGAAAATGAACATGAAACACGATTTTGAAACAGTCAGAGATCGAACTGCAAGCTTGGAGGAAAGTAATCTCTTTTTATCAGAGATGATTAGGTTTTCGATGCTCACTGTATTTTATCAAAAGTGTAAGTAATTTTTATGTCTATAAAGAAATCAGTTTACTGATATCATGTATATTATTCTTTTCAATACTGGAGCAATGGGTCTTATAGTATTCGTCGTAGATATTTGTTGGCTATTTTATTATGCAATCTCAGGGGGGTTCCTACGACACAGGTCCGAGGTTCTATCTCCGGGCTGGGCAAGGTTGACTCAGCTTTTCATCCCTTCATTGGGTAGATGAACTGAGGACTAAGCGTGCTTTGGAACTAAACACTGGGGGTTCCGTGTAATATTGACCATCTAACTGGAACATATGCGTCACACCCCAGGGCTCTTGGTCATGGAAACGGGGATTGGCATCGTAAGCCCTTGCCCCCTAGGGGCCGTTGCGACGAGGAGTTTAGTTTTAGTTTATTTTATTATGCAGCTAACTCCTTAGAACAATACAAACAAATTGGGAGCTCGTTACTTAGAGCAATGAACCACTGTATTTCTGTCAGCAATCTCGTAACTTCCATGTGAATTAATGGCCACGTAAAACATGTTCGCCATGTCCTGTAATTTTCTGAACGATACCTCTGAAGTTGACTAGCCGACACAGGGGGAGAAGATCCTTGCATGCACATTAGCATCCGTGTCAGGTTTTCGACCAGGCTAAAGATACACCGTGTTCACGAATGACGGCTGAGGCACGTAAATAAAGTTCATGGTCACCATGTCCTTTAATTTCCAACTCTAACTCTGGAGTTTTAAGACCCCAGGCTTGCTCTATCACTTCTAAATGCCGAGGACCCTTCAGAGACTTTCTGTCTGTAGATTCCTTAAGCTACAATTGCTCCCCGGGGGGTGCTATACGAGTTAGCAGCTGTACTTGGATTAAAAAATACTTGTCTGTATTATATCAGAAAAATAGGACATGTATCCGGTCTCAGTAGTTCGTGTAGCTAAACAGTTAAATGTAGCTCTCCAAACCAAAACACCTAAGTCTTGATACTAATCGTTAATGGGTTACACGAGTTCATCACCCTATTCTCGCAGATAAATGATATTAGAACGTCCTCCGACCGCTCCTCAGTTCTAATATTATACCCTCTAATCACCATTCCTGTGCTAATAACGGGGGTTGTGCCATGTTCGAGAACAGTTCTCTAATTGAAAAACACCGTTCATGAATAGAAAAGTCATGAGTGATTATTATGTATGCACATTTACCTCCTGAAGATGAACCCGATCGACTCTTTCCGTTTTTCGTTTGGAGATTAAACAACATCATCGTGTCATCGGCACGATTCGGTGGTTTAGAGCCGTACTTATTGTTGGGGTTCATAAAGAGAGCTCTTGTCCCCCCAGGGTATTACTTGAATACAGAATGATGACGGATAATTATTTATCGGTAATAAAGAAATTATGTAGGTAAGAAGTTATGTAGATCGTGTGGGAAGACCATCATTGAAGGGTAGCTTGGACACCTAACATAAGTTAGTGGTCGCCATGATCCCAAATGATATCTCTGTATTTGGCCTTCTGCTCGATCTCTCTTACTAATGAGAACCTAAAGCTCTTACATACCCTCATATAGAAGGATGCATTTCTTACTATTTTAACTTCTTAAAAACTATTCTTAATTCTGATGAATAATGGAAAGCCATTTTTTATGTTATAAAATCTTATTTTTTGTTTCGCTTATCCAATCATTCTGTTTATTTGTTTTGTTGGTGCAACATAAAATAATTTTAGAAAAATAATGATAATTCAGTTGCAGACGCCACAGACCCACATAAAGTTAAACGACTCTTCCGATCCTGTGGTTCTTCGCTGAAATTGAAGCTGCAAATTACTTTTAGCGATTTCTTTGCCCTAAGTGAAGCTGCAAATTATCCTTAGCCATGTACCAATCGTATATTGAGATGGAACCGGTTTAAGCTTTAATACAACAGGGACATGAGCAACAAGTGTATTTGCATTAGGAAAATTCTTTAACGTGAATATCTAAATAAGAGCAAATAAATTGGAAAAGAATGTCACCCGTTTTCCGTATTTGACCGTAACCGTTAGTCAAGCCGCCCAATGTGCCCTCCTGTCGAGGAAATAAATATAACATAAAGTGAAAATGATAGAAAAAACATATATTCATATAGATATATGTTTATAGGTTCACTTTCTGTTAAGACTCACCAGGACGATGTAGATTATACAAACCTGTTTATTAAAATATATTATCCCAATATTTATTAAAATAAATATTGGGAGTATAAAGTAAATGATAAAATCATCAACAGGAGATCTCCTTTATAAATGGGGCCTCAACAAGGGCCCAACCATAGGAACAGTTGACTTTCTTTAAAACGAATTAGTTGATTTAATCTTTATTTTCTATACAGAATGCAGAAAAAGAAACATCTTATATATGTGTGTGTGTGTTTATGTAAATGTATAATATAACATACACATATATATATATATAATTTAGACATGTATATTACGGATAGATAACTAAGCTTTATATTGTAACGATCCGTTACATGACCCTGAAGAAAGAGGAGAGGAAGGTGACCTTTCGCAGTGGACAATTACGGTTAGAGGCAGGTAAAACGGGTGTGCCGAACAATACACGTTGTGTACTAGGTCCCGGACTTATTTGAAAACTGTCCGCCTGTTGGAGCCATCGAGTCTGGGACTTTGTGAGACTATTTGAGTAAAAAGACTCGGGAATATGATTATAAATTGAGCTACATTACAATGCCACATGTGTGCCCATTAGCAGTAACCAAAAAGGAAATTAAGTTGTTTGGGTCGGCTGATTTAAAGACGGCTTTTTGGCCACGTCTGGAAACGAAACAGCCGATTTAGGCGGGAAGTGACCGCAAGATGGCATCATCCTGCTTTGGAAGGTTCCAGAAGAATCGCGTAAAGGGAACCGGGACCGCTATAAAATAAGAGTGGCGGAGCCAAGAAGGGGGGGGACTTTTCTTCTTGAGGCTTCTTCTTGAGAGTTGCTTTTGGATCTGTTGTGTGGAGCTCGAGAGGAGTCCACTCGTCTCTCCGATTTCAGGAGTTTGCTTGTTTTAGAGACCGCCAGCGTCTCTGTTTGCTAAGAAGTCGACTTTCGACTTTGGGATCCCATTCCCGTTATCTTACTATTTTTTTTACTTCGTGAATAGAAATAGGTCGCCTAGCATGACCCTTGCTCTCATTTTGGATCGTCTTGCATACCGAGTTTCCTTCAGGAACTCAGCGTGATACGCACTCTGAGCGTTTGAACCTTGGTGTGAAAGCCGACTGTACTAATCGTCAGCCCGGAGGTTATAGTGTCAGCGTTTCGTACCGGCACTAATTAGCGAACTGTTCCAGTGATTTAGAAGCCCTAGCCACTCTGTACCCATTACCCACGCATCCTAATTGTGTGAATGTTATCTCAGCCCAGAATATTTAGAAATCTACTGAACCTGTACATAGCTGTACATAAATTATTCACCTGAATAAAATATTTAGTCTAGATTAAACAGTTTTCTAGCCTGTTTCATTGACGCCTTCGCCTACCATATCTCCAGGACGTTACAATATGTGTGTAGGGTGTAAAGTCATCAAGTTAGTCCAGTAATAGGCTTTCATTAACTCCATCCCAAACTCTAAATCAATCGGTCACGGTCAAAGTTGTTAAAATCATAATTTTTAGCATCAGATACAGAGTCTCGGACGGTAGGGTCGCCCATTGCAACACGAGATTTATCACCCAAGTCAAGTAGACTTCGTAATTTGGTGTCTAAGATAAGGAACTTTATATAAGGTTTAAGTCCGAATGAACTACCAGGACTGCGTTGAAACAAAGGAACAACTGCAATTTCACACTGTTTTGAAGAAACGTAAATAGTTGCTCATTTGCGAAAGTTTAGTTAAGTTTTTTGTATTAATTCCGTATTTTTGGAGACGGTTTGTCTGTATCTGATAGCCATGGTTCTTGACAATAGTTATAGCTCAAATTTTCTATGAGACAAATACTTTGTGGTATGTAGTAAGACATGTCAATTTTATTCCATTCATCTTTTCCATCGTTTCTCTAAGGATCATTGTAGTTAACCATTGGAGAAGCAGGTGATTGAACAGGTATGTCATTCAGTGAGATACACTTTATTCCTCTAATTATTTCTTTGCTAAATAAGCTGCAGTTGATTTAGACGCGTGACTACGGGATTTCTCCAATTTTTCCAATACCAACTTGACCAATGTCCTCTCTCCGTGTAAGGCTCTGTTTCTATTTTCTTCAAAAATTTATTCTAAATTAATCTGCCAATAGTAGATTGAATTGATTGTGGCTTTACTTGAGACTCTTTAATTTTTTGTTGTAACAATATCCTGCAACTATCACGACTTACTTTGGTAACTTCTCTACACTGATGCATCCATTCTCGTCAGTTGTACAATGGAAAAATGTTCTTTTCCGATTATAGTCATTTAACACTAGATTTACGAACCGGGCCAATTTGACTCATTAAAAATTGTATCACTATATATATACAAAATTTTAATATCCCTTATCAAAAACATACGTTGGTTTTTAGTTAAGTAATAAAATATATGTAAACTTTCATTCCCCGCAGACCCCCTTCATTTCGCATTATCAAATAGGGTATACCTATTTTCACGGTTGTGAGCCAATTAGATTCATAGAACGTATATGAAAATATAGTAATAAATATAGTATAAAGTAAATATAAAGTATAGTATAAAGTAAATATAGAGAAGTCGAGAACACTTCCATTCCAATGACAGAAATTATTGCTACTGACGCACGGAAGAATTGTCAAGTTCAACAATCATGCAAAAAAAAAACACATGTAGAAACTATTGTGCTAAATGTAACCGAAATGTTTGCGGAAAATGGGTTTCAAAAACAGATTTTATGTGTCAAAAATATTTTCCATGAATTTTTTGATAATAAACATTTTATTTAAATTAATTTAGAGCTCTTTAGAGCTCTTTTCTTTGCGAAAATCTTGAATGTGAGATTGTATGAGTCAAACTGGCTCATTTACCCCTCTGTTGCAAAAAGGAGACCGTAGTGCTCCAAAACCAAACCAAACCGGCTCACTTCAGTAAAAATATGTATAGGATCAATATCCGCAAATCTAGTGTTAAATATACCATCCAGTGTTACCACAAATTTCCACTTTTTCATCAGCTAGGTATTTAACATATAATTTTCTAAGATGTGTTTCTTTTATCAATATGCTTTAACAAAAACAGATGATATTTAGTCTTAAACATTTTTTTAGCTTAAAATTCAATTAGACGATGATTCTGAAGTGAGCAAAGGTTTATTTCAAAATGCAAACGAGAAAATAAAATACTAAATCTTTTCCAGAAAGTGTGACAGAACTTCTGTACACATACATATGCATATATTAATGTATACGTATATATTCATCTGCGTGTATGCGCATTTCTTGTACTAATGATTAAAGCGAGTCCGCATAGTTTTCCATCTACTTGATTAAGGTCGCCTCCTTATGTAAACAGAGGATACTTTAATGAAACCCCGTTTGTAGCCGGAGGGAATGATTCTAATATATTGTTGCAGAGGTAGTCTAGATTATCGTTCTGAAACGTCTGCATTCTAGCTGAAACAATCGATTCGTCATGTTTTTGCTATCTTTCTCTCATTTTAAATCGGCTTGTCCACTCTTGAAAATCTAATCTGGGTTGCACTCTCATCTTTATAAATGTTCACTAAATATCGATTTTAAGGAGATTAAGTACCTTTAAATCGAAAATTCTATCGCATCTTTTTAAAATATTTTTGTAAGTACATGGGATTTCCAGTACTTGTTCTACATTTTTATTTAGCCAATTTTGCTAAATTTACTTTTTTTCAACTTTTTTATATAAAATGAAAAGCGGGAAATTGTTTTAAAGATTTTAATAATTTTCGATTCTCTTCCAACACCAAACGCGTCTTATTAACAGTTTTTGCTTCGAATGATCGAATAAGATACACAACACTGTCAATTTTGGATTTCATACGGAATTTTGTTTCCATGTGACTCAAGATCGTTCAGCCATTTTTGAGTGATCATTTGAGTAAGCTCAAAAAGCACACTGGCAGAAATGTAGGCGCGATACCATTTTTCTGTGAAAAACGAGACAGAAAAGAATTTATTCCAGCGTTAGTTTGGGAGAAATGGGTAAAAGAATTAAAGTCTTGAGAACACTTTTTTTATCCGAGACATTTTATGACTGAGAAAATAGGCATTCAATGACACGAGAGGAAAAAAAGATAATTCTGATTATCTATTTTCGAAAAAATAGTTTGGATATATTTCAGATATATATGAGATATTTAAAAAAATTTAAATAAACTTTTGAGTTAATTTGAGACAGCTGGAGTCAATATTAACTTACTTCATCCTAATAACATGAAAAAACCCTGGCTCTAGTTAAGTAGCTGGCAGGCTATGTTTCTATAGCACACTCGATATTAGTTTAAAAAAATTATCTTTACATAAAGCACTCGAAACTATCATTGCAAAGAATCTACTTCGGGCGTTATTTTTAAGTAGTATTTTTATTAGTCCAAAGTTAATTTTAGCTGAACGACCGCCGAATGGTTAGGACGCTGATCTTCGTGGATTTGAATCCCACAATGACAAAGATGTTCGTAGCCGTTCGGAATCGGCTCTGAGCTGTAGTTCTCGGGCTCACGTGTCCTCCTGTTTCAAAACGTAGACCGTAGTGCTCGAAACCAAACCAGACCGAAGTTGAACCCCGCACAAAATCCAATGACAAATGAAACATGACATTTAGTATCGCTCATTTGTAGGATCGAGTAGTTAAGGAAGAATAACAAAATAATCTTTATAAAGTTCATATCTAAATTGGCAGCCTTACCGTGATGCACAGGGTTAAAAATGGTTAGTAGCTGGTCATTTTTATATCAGCTGTTATTATAAACAAGCATCTCGCTAACCTTAATACTGTCAAAGATAAAGTGCGATAAAGCGGTAATGGATTTTACCTTTGGCCGAAGGAGAAAAAAAATGTCCGTCGGCTGTGGACACCGAATGGAGGCACTTAACGGCCATTCCGTTTCTGCGGATAATCAATCAAAATGGCTCAATCAGGAAATAGGGTTTCTATCGTAAGAGGTGAGCAGACACGCGAATGCTTCAAATTCCGCGCTGACGCATCATTTTCGACGCTGATGGAAAAGTCATATTTTATAATAAATAGAGCTTGTTTCGTTCCGTTAAGTACCTCTTCGAGAGAACGTAAGGAATATATTTTCATAATTTATGGATGTGATACCTTGTAGGAATAAAACAAGATCTGAAAAGTAGGGTAACAATATATGTGTGTATGTGTATATATATGTATGTATATGTGTATATATATATATGTGCATAAATACGTATATATGTATGTGTGTAAAAAATAGTATAGTTTAGAAGGTGAAAGCATTTAGTTTATTTGTTTTCATTGTAATTGAAAATTGAAATAAGGGAAAATTATTTAGCTATTTTAATAGCATAAATTTTTTATATTACATATGTACACACACCAAGTTCTTGAGTAATGTTTCATAGTGTAAATGTCAGGGTTGTAATTTTGACCAGTCAAAACTGAATTAGACCAGGATAAAAGTGGTTTTAACAATCCAAAACTGGTTAAAAGTGGTCACAAATGGTCAGAAATGGTCAGATTTGTAAAAATAGTTTTAAATGGTTTTAATTTTAATAAATAATATCTTATGGAGATCCCTGCTATGGCTCGACGATGCTAAATGAAGTGTCAGCAGGGATCACCACATACATATAACCATGCTCAGAAGGGATTCACACGGTGCAGTTAAAATAACACAACGGATTCTAAACATACGCATTTATTGAAGATGATATAAACAATGAACAAACATCAGCACCCTCGATGCAACTGAGCCTCTGTGCTACTGGCTCGCTGACTCTTATATAGTCAGCAGCATATACAGATATTTTGCATATTTACAAAGATGTGCTGCCACAAATAAAACTACAATTATAATACTTTACAAATGTGAATAAAGATAAATTAATTCATACTACAACATGTCAAAATACATTACAATAAATTACAATACACTTTAAAATGACTAAAATATACAAGGCATTGATATACGACATATGACGTCAATCGACGGCAAATTGCGTAATCACCACAATTTTTTTGTAGTTAGAAGTGACTGTTAATAATCAGCAAAAATAGTAGTGCAGTTCAACAAAATAGGACACTCACAAGTTCACGAGATTGAACATGCTTATACTGAATAATAAGAATGTTTCAATTTTAAAAAGGAACCATTGTAAAAATAGAATTCAGTTGCAGTAAAAAAACATAAAATACACTCTGTGGGTGTCTGGTGGGCAGTCATGAAGACGTTTAAAGGCATTACCATGAAATGTTTTGATTTTACTATACATCTAATGAACCCTTGTGCCGGCTCTTCATTTATAGAAATATTATTTACAAAGTTTGGAGTCATCTAAAATAAATGTCGAAATTGTTTCAATGGAGAGACAACTACGAAACTTGTTACTTGTAAACAGTTTTTTTAATTCAACAAAAATTACATATAAAACAGCTTGTAAAAAAAATAAGTAAAACATTTTTTTTATCTTGGTGTTATGTTATATTTGTTTTTTGCTGGTGTTATGACATTTTTAACAAATGTAACTTGCCTTTATCCAATACTAGTAAGCTATGTTCTATTAGTATTAAAAACATCGAAAAGTGACTTTCAGTGGTCGAAACGGGTCCATATGGATATGGACCAGGACGGTTAAAACCGATACAACCCTGGTAAATGCAACAAGTTTATATATATTTATACTGGATTACTCATAATTCTATAGGGATTTAGTAGGACATAGGAACAAAATAGGAAATAATTGAAGTTTTACTTCTATCCTTTCCAGAGCATCTTGGTGACAAGACATGAATGCGTCACTCCAGTTCCTACCAGACTCTATTCCACATATCAGCGGTATTTACAGCATGGATGATTCTTAAAGGAACGGAACAAAACGGTTCTGCTAAATGACGTGAAAAAGAGGTGAGAAAACCTCTTTCTTTTTTTTAATTTCGTTCCCCGGTGTATGTATGGGTCATGAATAAAGACTTCTATCATTGGAAGCTCGGCCAGTCAGAAAAAGATCCAGTGCCAACTGCTATTGTTTAACAAATGTTCAAAAGTTTTAGCCTTTTAACCCTTAACGCTCCGCCCATTTTTGTACCACTGCCTACCAGCCACGCCGACACATTTTCGCAGCGGAACGAGTGAAATGGAGTTTTATGTGAGACGAATCACACGAGATAAATTCTTAATTGTGTTTATTTGTTACATAGGCACTTCTTCCTTGCAAATGAAAGATACATTTTAAATTTTGTCATTCACGATGGTGGGATATCTTTGAAAACAACCTCCCATATACATTCTGGGTTGACTTGGGTAGTATCATTTCGGAACCGCTACATAAAGTATCAGAATTATAATCAACATTTGTCTTTTGCAGTACCTTTTTAACATTTGAAAATCAAACCCGTCTTCATTTCCACTCAACTCTAAATTCTCATTATAATTATTTTTCTCCGTGTTGCTAATAATATAAAAGGTCAAGCGATGGTAACAGAGACGGAGCCCGTTTTAAGTACAGATAGCCAACGCAGCATCTTAAACGTCGTCATGATAAAAATATTTGGCTCCGCAGCGGAACAAATGCTGGATGCTAAGGGTTAAAGCAAAGTTCGTTTGTGTTATATTCATCGTAGTTTTTATTATAGAGTTTTGATTTTCCGGAGGGAATTGTAAATAGTCCTGTATATATCCAGAATTTTGAAAACAAGGATTCTTACGGATTTCTGTGAAGACTCCCCTTTGTCCGAATACGCGCCAAAACAGCTGACCGGTGTACACCTGTATACCTGGACAATAGCGTGGAGTCGCAGAGTCTGGGATCTTGACAATCAGACTGAATAAACGAATACGCCCCTGATGGATCCCGTTAATGAATGCTCGGAAGGGACAGCCAGCGAATGAGACTTCATCTAAAAAATAGAACTGTAACTTTAGCTGGAGTTCTCAAGTAACTGGGATCTTAACTGACCCCCAAAAAACAATTGGGGGAACCATAATGGACCCCCCCCAGGTATGAAAAGCCTACAATTTTGCGACTCAGGGCTTTTTCGTCATTTTTTACGTAGGTGTGTTGACCTCGTGTGGAGGTTTTCGCGTTCGTTACCGGAGCCAGCTTTCTAGTTCGGGAGATTCGTAAAGTCTGCTCCTATAGAGAGCGGCAGAGTCTCGGATACCGAGCGAGGGATAAATTGGGTTTGATCGCACCCTGAAAAGCCTCCCCACTTGTAAGAGATTATTAAATCTCTTGTTTTTCTTTCGACTGTGATCGTCGTGAGGAAGTTTTATCGGCAACCATCCTTTGCAGTTCTAGATGATTTAACATTCATTTGTAAATAGTCGTATTTAATCCGGAATAAAAGTAAATATCCAATTTTATTTTTGACTGTGATCCATTATTCACGTTCCCTCTCATTTGAGGATATTGAAGGCGTCACACTTCGAATAGAAACTGAACTAAAAACGAGAAAAAAACCGTTATTTTGGTCGGAGTGAAAACCGGAACTCAACCGAAAAAAAATCTTCGTTTATTCCACTTCGATATATCTTCAGTCCTTTACTTACTGCAACCATCTTTCTAAATGAACGTCAACCTTATTGCCATTCCACGTCCATTGATTCTCCATTTCCTATTTGGATGTTCACTAGTTGGAGGTATTTGCCCGTTTTTACAAAAAACGTTTGTTTATGTTTTTAACAATGTCACAAAATGACGTTATTTTAACCTCTTAATGCATTTGAAAGTGTCTGACTCGGGAGAAACTCAAAATAAATATGCGATCAATCGTTTACACTTTGATTGTATAACAATTTTTTATGCAACTTTTACCTCCTTTCCCAACAACTGAAATTGCAAAAAATAAATGACATTCCTCTTCTGGCAAAAAACAAACAAGCCTATGACTCTTTACCAGTTTTCCCGAAAAAAATGACTCTCGCTTTAAAGGGTTAAGGATACTTAGCGATGATCCTAAAACAACTCCTGAACCGTTTCAACGGGATGCTGACCAGCGATAAAAGAAAAGAGAGCCGAAAATTAATTTAATTTCTTATCCCAAGAGGATGTTTAAATGACAAAACGATGTCAACAGTTCTGTCTGTGAGCGATATCACTTAACGGTAATTGCGTTTCAACGGATAATCAATCAAATTGGATCGGAGAGAAGGGAGGAAAAAAGGGCCGATGGAATATTTCGTCGTCGTTCCTTCTGGAGAAATGTTTTGTAGTATTTTTAGGGTGTTGTAGACGCATCCAGTGTCACTCCCATTTATGGGTATGTATTTACGTTTGTTTCCTTGTTTTAAACGATGCATTGGACTCTATTAATAATGCTGTTTTTTTGTTTGATTCGAGTTGGAGTGCTACGCGAGGTCTAATAAGATGGAGACTGGCTAAACTTTTCGAACGGCTACGTATAACCAGACAGAAGCGAGATTCGGACATCCGTGGAAGTCGAACTGAAAATGTAATTGATTGTGAATTTAAAATAGAATTCTGTTACGGACGGAGTGGGGAACGAAGAGCTCTACCATGATTCAGGTTATTGCTGACGTTTCTTGAGCTATGTTCAGAGCATCTAAAAAACATCTCATGGAAGCAACCACCATCACATCCGGGGTATTGTAGTGAGGTTCCTGATGCCTCAGTGATTGTTGAGGGTAACAGGACTGCCTTATGACGACTGATATCAGGGCAATTAACCCATTGTGTGCGGGTCCATTTCGCAGCAGAACTGTACCGGGAGCGGGCGTTTGGCGAGTCCATTTAGTTATTCAGTTAAATCTCAATATAAATCGAAAATCATTTCATTTTTTAACCCACTTTTTGTATTTTATATTAATATATATATATATGTATATATATATATATATATAAATAACAGATATAAGATTTTTGTAAACAAAATTTACATTTTTGAGTGGATAAATTTATAATAGTATCGTAAATGTGAAAAATCAAATAAATAGTAGTATAAAGTTTTAATTTTTATCGAATTGTTATATATAAATATTTATACTGAAGTAAAAACTAGTTTTTACTTTTCCAGAATTTTTTCAGAATCTAAACAAGAACATTCGTCTTCGTTTTCCTGTCTATACCGTTATTTTTGTACCTAGAAGCAAACCCTGTTGTGACTCTAACCCGTACTAGTACGTGGCCCGCGCTCGAGTATCAATCGTCAGAAAAGGCACTAGTACGTGTCCCGCATACAATGTGTTAAGAACCCTCAGGTGGTCACTAATAATACTAGGAACTTTCTCTGTTTGCACCAAGTGTAATATTGAAGAAGTCACTGTACAAGACCGGATCAACTGCATTCACTTGGTATACGGAGATATTTTGAGGAGACCCGCTTTGGTGTACTTAAAGCGACCAATCGCATTTATCTGAGGGATAAGCAAGAAAAACAACACTGGGAGTTAGAGTTCTATCCAATTTACATCACCGACCATATTATTAGTTTGTAATCATTTGCAATATATTAGTATTCCTTTATATCCCTATAGCATTGTGTCTATCTGTCTGTATGCTAGCTAGCTATTTAGCTAGTAAGTTGGTGTTTTTACTCACAAAGTTATATGCATACAGGATAAAGAATGGTTGTTAGGGTAGGAAGTAAAACATAAAAAAATGTAGAATTTGTAGAAACAATCCGTTTCTGCCACCCAAACTTTGCTCATTCGCTCTCTAGTGCAGTGAAGGCACACTGGAGTCAACCCATCGGAGTTGTACCACGCGAGGGACGCTAACAACTTAAACTAAATAACGTAGTTTTATAAGATTGAAATAATTTGGTGTCTTCGCTTTCTGCAAAGGTTACCGGAATTAAAAGGGATATATCTCTTAGTCTCTCGTGCCGTGAGAGTAGCCTGAGGAGAGAAAAGTTTGAGAACCACGGCTCTATTTTATGGAAGACATGAAATTGTCTTACACCAGGCGCATCCAGAAAGTAAGTTTCCCGATATTTTCCCCTTTAAAGCAAACGTAATTAGCCGTGTCAATTGCGCATGCGTAACAGATCTACGGCGTATTAATCATATGCTAGCTGGATAAGTCTCGATTCGTACCATAAGCCGGATAGCAGTGGTCCGAAATGGAAACTCTCATTCCTCCTCCCGCCGCCTGCAAGGTTCGGTCGGCGATCTTGAATGAACGAAGCATTGCGCCCATTGAAATTCATCGTCAGGTCTAGGTGCTGAAACTGACAACTGAACACAAAATTCAACGCTTAGGACATTTCTGCTACGGTATTAGGAAGACGGCGACGAGTTCCTCTACAGGATCGTCTCGGGCAATGAGACTTGGGTTTCGCAATTTACCCCGGAAACTAAACAGCAGTCAAGGTATTGGCATCCTAGTAGATCTTCGGTTAGGACCCAATTCAAACAGACGCTGTCGGTAAGGAAAGGGATGTGCACGGTGTTCTGGGACGGGAAGGCTGGTTCCATTCACAGACAGCAGAGTTCTAGGACAGAGGTATACAAAAGTGGATCTCACAATACGACCAGTGTCTCCATTCTGGTGGTGGCTATGCTGAAAAATAGATGAAACATGGCTGTACTTGTTGAAAATAAATATGTCCATGAAAGTGTGAGTTCTTTTTTTTTTCTTTTAAATAGGGAAACTTACTTTCTGGATGCGCCTCGTAATTAGATTATGAATGCCTTTATTGTAAATGACTGTTAGTCTTAAAATTATGCATTGGAAGTGTTGAGAACCGCTGCTCAACCGCTATGGAAGACATGGCGTTTTTAGCGCTCACGACATATGAATACCTCTAATTAATCTTAACTAATGCAAAGAACTGTTCCTTCAAACGACGATTTTCAGTAGATACTCGGCAGCTCGCCGCGATTTCGAATTCGATGGAATGCCCTAACCGTAAACTCTTTAAAAGAGCGGCATGAATAATTACCTGTGCCTGTAATTAAAAAGCGCCAGTAATTAAGAGCCATCGAGAGTAACTATAGTTCCCAATGAGTGAAACTATTTCCACCAAATAGTTTGGTTGACAGTTACTCGAAGAGTGGATTAAAAGGGCGAACGGATTCTTGAGATTGTTTTTTGACTTATTGAAAAAGAAAACCGTTTTGTGCCATCACCATTAACAGCGCCTCCAAACCCGGGGAATTCCAGACATAATCGAAATTTCCTTACTTTAATGACGTCTCAAAGCTTCTCTCGAAAGGATCACCCGTTGCCAAATCTAACAACCGTTAGTATATTAGCAACCTAGAAGTAAAAATTCTTCCCAGAATGTGAGACTGCATTATTTCAAACATTCAACATGCAATTTTAAACATTCGAAACATAAAAACGAAACTTTGTAGTATACATTTATTTGCAAAACTGAAATAAAAATATGTATTTTTTTATAAATATCTCAAATGACTCAAAACTTATATAAATAGTTTGGAGCCATTTTTCGAGAAACATACTTCTGGTGTCTTGACGTGTGTCGAGATATTGATTTCCAATGTTTATTTCAGTAGTAATTATGTTTATTAGATAAAATCCTCAACGTGAATTTAGATTTAGTATCGCCTTATTCTTCTTTTAAGGCAGTACTGTCCCTTACATCCCAATGAGTCTCACCGAACGATGGCCGAATGGTCAGGTCTCTGATATTCGGAACGAGGGTGGATGGTTCAAATCCCTCTGTGGCATGTATTTTTGTAGCGATTCGGAATCAATTTTAAGCAGTAGATTCCAGTCTCATTAGCCCTTGGGGTGCAAAAAAGTAGACCTATCGATCCAAATCCAATCAGTGTCCACCCTCTAATCCTAGTCAAGCCGGGCGATGTCTAAATGGTAGGGCGTTTCTCAACAGTATTGGGTTCGAATTCCACTGTTGGCTTAGATGTTCATAGCCGTAGGTTTTAAGCTGGGCTCATACGTCATCGTGTAGCAAAGCAGTAGACTGCAGCTCTCCGAAGCAAGCTAAACCAATCCGAGGCTTCAATCTCCCTAACGTGACAGCTTTCCTCACAGTCAAGCCACCTGATTCATCTAGTTCCCTTACGTCTGGAAACATATTTACTGCTCTCATATTCTCAGATGTAAACAAATGTCCTCGGCACCGATCTGAACATTGTTATTTCCACAGTTAACTCCAAACACTGCTGTCACAAAAACACGTGAAATATATATTTTCTTTTTCCGTTAAAAGGTCTATAGTTCATTTTACATATTTACTTATTGGTCAGTACGGAAAAGCCATAAAGTATCACAGGTCGCAATGGGGTTTTATACACCACATTGCAATGATGACAGGTCACTTTCGATTTTAGACATTTTGTTGAATATCTAGAAAAATACAGGAGGAATTATCCCGAAACCTCATGCTTGTCAACAGGATGGTAGACGTCATATATTTCAGCTAAGATTTTCTCCCGAAACCCCATAGGGGACGTCAACAAATTGAAGAAAAACGGATATGTTTTAGAAACCCTGTTAAAAGTAATGTATGAAAAGCGTTGACACTTTAGCACATGATTAGGTTGCTTCTTGTGTTGATTGTTATGAGGATAGCACATATACTCGTGGAGAAATTAAGGTTTCTATAAAAACAATTCCCAATTTCTCCAAGTGCTTTACTTATGCATGCGTGTGTACGTACTAAAAGAGAAGTAAACAATCGAAGGGTTGAATCCGTTTTCTGTCTGCACTTGAGTACGGCTAAGTGGTTTTTCTTCAGGAAGTTGTATAATTGCCGGACGTCGCTTGAATCCACTTTCTCGATTTGGAGTGAGTTCGCATCTCACTTCCTGCGACTCCACCATCGTATTTAGAAGACGAGGTTAACAAACCGCTTCCGCTTGCTGTAGTCGCGACGCTGTCTTTGTCCGACCACCTCGGCAGGAAATCTGTTCGACTCCGAACGCTTACTTTCCCACATTCACACACTTCGCCCAATGAGTAGAAATTGATAACTATACTTATGACTGCTGCATTTAAGTGGCAATGAGTAAAAAAAAGTATGCTTGTTATATTTATTTTTTTAGTTTATTAAGATGGATATTCTATTAATAAAAACAACAATGCACCCATAAACTTCATCATGCGTTTTGCTTTTCATTTGTTAGTTTATGCATAGTATCTGACAGTTTAAAAATTTGACACAAATTTCTTTAAAATTGTGGATAATTTTAACTAAAGAGAGATAGAGAGAGGATAAATTTTGATATCAAAGTTATAGTATATAACTTACATTCTGTGACAGATCTATTTGGAATTTTTTAGTTGGTATTAAATTTAAAATTCTTTACAAAATGATTTAATATATTGCAAAGAGGGTTGTTAAGTTTCGAGATCTGACGGTTTGATCCGGTTTAAATTATGGTTTTATCCCTCTTGTCTAAAACATCTTGATCGTTGTTATAAATTTTGTTTTATCTGAAATAAATTCAGGTAACAGATGCATTCGGTGTTATATCGTCTTCTCCCCTGCAGCCTGTCACAGGTCAAAGCTGACTCTATCTGACTCTAATCTGGGGCAGCTGATTGCCATCGGTTGACTCAATACAGAATCCCAAGTTTGTCCGACTTCCCCTTTTTCGTATAACCTTTTAACTACTTTCGACGAGGTCACTCATTTAGTTAGGTTGGTACCAGAAAAGGTGCCCTAGTCGCCTAATGCCCTATAACCCTGGTTCCCAAAATCTATTGTAGATTTCATAATCATGTTATATTCTGTGGGCATCGTTTTGCTTAACTGGACACCAGATATGTCTCAGCCGATTATTTCTTTCAAATTTATTTCACGGCCAGCACAGAGCCTTGCGAGTTCCTCTGTAATTTTATTAAACGGTTCTTAACAATTATAAAAAAAACCAGGAAAATTTCACATTTAAAATAAAAATTTCTTATTCATTTCACCCCCCTCACTATTTTAGTGATTCGAGTTGGTGGACAAAGGTACAGTCGAACTTCGATAACTCGACTTCCTATAAGTCGAATAATCCGTTAACTCTAACTTTTCATCAAGTCTCGAATCATTTCTATACCTTCCTTAAAGAAACTGTCTCGATAGCTCGAAGCGAACATCTAAGTCGAAGTTTTTGTGATAGATTTCCCCGGTAAAAACACAATTCTGTTCAAAACTTCGAATACCAATCCACTCGTGACGTTCAAGAACGAAGGTTCTCGAAGGTCACGAGAAAACACAGGACGCTATTCACATCTTACAACAATACCTGGAGACCACCGAAGGTACAGACAACATCCTATTGAACTGTGTTCAGAAATTAGGTGACTTTATGAATGGCAACAGCCTTAAAAATAACTGCTTTTTTCAAATGAGATTTACATGGTATGTATACTAATTAAAATGTAATGAGGCCAAATTTCTTAAGTTTTAAACCTTTTGAACCCATTCTTCTCTTGTTGTTTACTTAGCTTATTAAAAAATTGAAATGCGTGCAACTATAGTATTATGGCACATATCAAACCATTTAAACCATATCGACCCATCTTAAGTGCCAGTTGACAGGAATGGTAGGTAAATTCGACAACTCGAACTTCGGATAAGTCGAATATTTTTGGGGGTCCCGTGGGACTTCGAGTTATCAAAGTTCGACTGTATTACAAATTGTCGAATTGATTTAAAAGTAACGTTTTAGAGTTCTTCAGTCTTCTCCACCAAGTTCCGATTTCATCGAAGAGTGTTTTTAAAAAATGGGGACACATACATGCAGTTCTGTAAGGTATTGATAACTGCTCAATATGTTTATTACCTGGTCATGTTGAATCTGATTACTAAAAGATTATACATTTAGAAATTTTATCATTATGATGATGGATGACCATTCATTTTTATTAAATAATTTCTCTTTAAAAGTGGATCAGATTTTACCTGGATTATAATGTCAAATCAAAACTGCGCTGAACAATTATTCCTCCACAATGATTTTAATATTACACAGCTGTTTCATTTTTCTTCTTATAAGTAGAAATTCCTCTTTACAAAATTGAATTAATTTTATTTTTAATTCTATTTTAAGATGCACTATTAATTGGATTTTAAAGATAGAATACAATTAATATTTACTAATTAATTGAAATACAACCAATTTAAAAACATAGAATACATAGAATCAGTTAAAAGTAATCAGTTACGTTTAATTTTATTTTATACGTAAGATTTGGGGGTTTTGATAGTTTAATCCGATTAAAACACTTTTTAAATACGTGTCGTATCAAAAAGAATTTTGTTTCAGAAAATTTTTTAATAAAAGAAATTTTCAGTTAACATATTTTAACGTTCGTTCATTCGTTGTCCTTTTCTTCTATTTCACTCAGCAAGACTGCAGGGTTATGTCGGCTTGGAACTTCCACTTCGAAATGAGACAAATAGCCTTATTTCATATTACATGCGCACATATGTATATGTATGTATATATGTATATGTATGTTTATAATATATATATATATATATATATATGTCTTGGATAAAGTAGTCACGAAGAGTCCATTATTATCTTGCTAAATCTTTATTTATTCTTGATAGTCCAGACATGAGAGATCTTAAATAGGGAGTACTGTCGATACAAAGTCTGCTCTAAGCGCTACTGACATAACTAGTCTGATTGACACAACTAAGTTAACTCACGGCTAGGGAGAGAATGTGTGTACTCTAAGTGCTGCCAGACTAGAGAGTGTGTGAACTCCATACTTAAAAATATAAAATCTTACACTAAGGGGTTTTTTTGGGGGGAGGGGGGTTGTGCCTGACCATTTAGACTTTTCGAGAGCTTGTCTTGGGCATTCTTGAATCTCTTCATTGGCCGTTGCACTTTTTTGTTTTGTTTTTAGTCTAGCCGAACAAATAGAGTGGGAGACGCCGTTTTGGGGCTGCAGATGCTTCGCACTCTAAAAGTTATGTGACTGTCTAATGTCAAAAGGGGATTAACTCGTTTAAATGACGACTTCTGTAACATCAAAGGAGGATTAAAATTCGGTCTTCATGGTCCATAGGTGGCTCCCATTTGTGTGTTTGCTGGAGTTTCCCACACAGGGTCCTTCTGGGGGTTTTCCTTATTACTTTTTATTTTCAGGGGTGTTATCCCTCGATCTGTTTTTCCTATATTACATATATATGTATATGTATATATATATATATATATATATATATATATATATATATATATATATATATATATATATATATATATATATATATATAAATTTTTAGTTAGAAAAAAAAATGTTTCCTTGAATTTGAAGAGAGTTTTGTCTAAGTTGAGTTTAGTCAGCTCAAATTAATGCAGCCGCATTTATTTCGCCAAATGAGAAAGAAACGGATCCCGCTAGAGTTAAATAAAGAATTTCCTGGAATATTCATGTTCAATTAAGTTAATGAAAAGGGTGGGTGTGTACAGTTTCAGAGCTGAATATTTCATCTCCGGTAGGGATGCGGTTTGAAAACTGCAGTAACGGCGCAAATTCTCTTCTCGAAATAAGGAAGGTGTCTGCACTTCTTTAATTAAACTGGCGCGGATTTTATAGAACTCTTTCCGATTTACTCATGCTACAGTGAATCTCTTCAGGAATAGACGCTTTCTTCGGCGACTTTCTTTTTTGAAATGGCAGCTTACTCGACTGTTTTTTACAAAAGCAAAATGGCTGTATGATTAGTAATATAATACGATTTCAATCATAACTCGATTTTTGTCGTGACGGTAGAATAAAATGATAAATTTCTAAGAACACATGCTGGAAGTTAGTAAATGGACGGTACATTAAAATAGAATCACGCAATCTCCCTCTTTCTAAAGCCCTTGGATGCATTAATCAAAAATATTTTCAATTTGAAATGTTCTAAGTGTTTTTAGTAATTCGAATCAATTACTAGGTTGATTAAAAAGTACTTTAATCACATAGAAAGTAACAAAAGATATTTGAAAGGAATATAAAATCATTTAAACTGTGAATGGTCATTTATTTTGACACGTTTTTAATCGGTTAAACTATTTCAGTGAATTAATGTTTAGTAAATATAAAACTTGCATAACTGTTAGGTTAATGAATAAACGTTTCCGAAAAATGAATTTGACTCCTTTCACGTTTAACAAGCTCAATTTTCAAGTCGTACTTTTAGTAAGATTGACTTCCTCGTTTTTCATGCTTAGATCTTTGTTACTTTGAAATGTCTGAATGAACAGTAAAATGAACATTTTAACCTGTAGACTTAAAAGCATGGTTGTATTAGTTTTAACAATAGCTGTTTAAACCAGTGGTTTTAACTGGTTGTAACCGTCCTAGTCAACATCCATTTTGACCAGCTTTGACCGCTGAAATTCACTTTTCAATATATTTAATCCTAATCGAACCTATTTTACTAGCCTATGATAAAGGCAAGTGACATGGATTATGAACATAGATTTTGAACAGACTTTTACAGAGTGACACACCAAAAAAATGACAGAATAAATGATTTAATAAATGCAATAGCGAAGCACAGGCACCTAGTAAGTAAGTATCTATTTTTATCTAGGGAAATTCGTGCTTCTACATTATCTACTTAAGTTTGGCAATAAATCTTTTTGCCGCACGATCGTTTCATCTATTTTCTTCTTTTGCATTTTAACAGCATTTCTCCATTTAGCTCCGTTTGGACGTGCCCCGAAATTTGAAAGAGGCAGGTGTCGCTGCTGGCGTTCGAAGCCTACCATTTAATTTTTGTTTTATTACAGGCAGTGTAACACACGACAGTCTTGTCTCAGAACAAATTTGGCACCTGTATTCTATTAATGACCAAAGGGAGTGATATTATAACAGCCTTCCGTTTGGTTTGTGGACTTATTTTTTTAATGGGTGCTGCATTTTTTTTTCTTATTCGGGGCCGAGAAACGACTTGGACGAAACACTCGAATGATCCGATGGTGACCTGAAACGCCATTAAGATTAGATCATACATACGCAGCAATGGAAAAAAGTACGACACTAAATTAATAATAATGATCTGTTGAAACGCTACATTCATGGACCTTACAGCAACTACTGCCACATTTAAAAACGGAGCACGCTATCAATACAACCTGTCGGGACAACGTGTTTCGGTGATAAGCTGTATGTCTCGTTTTAAACTACTTGAAGCATTTTCACAAAATTAGTAGCATCACTCTTCCCATTCTTATAAAAAACATTTTTTCCGCCTATTTTCTATCTCAAACCAACAAATTAGAAATGAATCCAAACGGACACCAAATGCGGAAAAAGATGTTTGATTAAAAGCTTATTAAGATCAATTAAGCTCCATTAAGATCAATGAAAAAAGAGACAATTAAGGTTGTTGGCTTATTCACGAAATGTTAATGTTAGGTTCGAAATTTTTTTGACATCATTTGTAAATCTCCAAAACAAGTGAGGCCCAAGGCTAGTCGAATAGTTGAGCGTTGCTCTGCGGTACCGGATTCGTGGGTTCGAATCCTGTTTCTGGCATGGATGTCCGCAGCCATTCGGAATCAGCTTTAAGTAGTAGGTCCCGGTCTCATTCAAAAAGTAGACAGTAACACTCCACGCTAAACCAAACAAAGACCTAAGTAGGTAAGAACAATTCGCTGTCGTCATTGACTGTCACTGAACATGCTAGCACACCTTCAGCGTTCACTGGAGGCAGTGCCACCAAATTTATGGCTTAAAATCATCTAATATTTACTTTTTTATTCTTATTCTACCAGGGTTATAATTTTGACCGGTCTAAACTGATTTTGACCAGAACGCTAAATAAAAGTGGTTTTAACCGTCCGAAACGGGTCAAAAATGGTCAGAAGGGGTCAGAATTGTCAAAAATAGTTTTAAATGGTCTTAATTTTAATATATATCTTTTGTAATTAGAAGTGACTTTTAATAAGCCATAAAAATAGCAGTGCAGTGAAACAAAATAGGACACTCACAAGTTCACGAGATCTAACATACTTATACAGTATAATAAGAATGTTTGAATGTTAAAAATAAACCATGCACGTGCATCTGTAAAAATGTAATCCAGTCGCAGCAAAAAATATAAAACATGAGTTACGGTTAAAAACATAAAACATGAGTTACGGTTAAAAACATAAGTTGTAGTTAAAAGCATAAATTTTAAAATTAAAATAAATAACTTGACATCATTTTACAATTAAAACTGTTGAAAAAAAGTGTAAAAGATACACTTAGACCTGATGTCTGGTGGGCAGCCATGAATAAGGTTGGAGGCATTAACATAAAATGGGTTGATTTTACGATACACCTCATGAACTGCTGTACCAGCTATAGAAATATTATTTTCAAAGTTTGGAGTCATCCAAAATAAATGACGAAATTGTTTAAATTGAGAGAGAAAACTACAAAACTTGTAACCATTTTTTGAATTCAACATAAATGACATATAAAACAGCTTGTATAAAAAAAGTAAAACATTTTTTGTATTATGGTGTTATGTTCTATTTGTTTTTTGCTGGTGTTATTTATATTATGACATTTTTAATGAGTGTAATTTGCCTTCATCATGTGATAGTAAACTACGTTCGATTATTATTAAATATATTGAAAAGGGAATTTCAGTGGTCAAAAAGGTTCCAAATGGATATTGACCAGGACTGTTAAAACCACTGGTTTAAACTCCCATGTTTAAAACCAATACAACCCTGTATTCTGCCTAACAATGGTGAAACGATAATACCAGAATTCGTGCTTTCGAATGACGCTACTGACGTGGATGTTTATAATCGTTCAGATTTCCCTTTTTAGCAGTAAATCCTGATTTCGTTAGAGTTCGTGGATTCCAATCCCGCACTTGGCATGGATGTTCGTGGTCATTTAGACTCTGCTTTAAGTCTCGATCGCCTTAACCCTTACCAGTATACCGTAATGCCGCAAACTAAACACTTCTGCAAACCAAAATCCTTTCTCTAACAGCCAAGCCGACGTTTTCTAAAGAGGGAATGAAAAATATATGTAAATCCCAATCGAGAAATGAATAAATATTACTTTCTAAATACAAATAACAGAAATATCCCCTGAGTGGTTCAAAGTCTTAACTCATTAAAGTAGAAAAAAAGGAAAGATTTCTTTTTTTTTACCGTTTATATCTGTAAAACGTTCTTTCCGGTTTTGATAGTTTCTGAGAAAAAAGCCAACTTTAAGTGAAAAGGACTTTTTTTTTCACGACTCTATATTGACTCGTCAAAGTTCCCGTATGGGCGTGCAATTTAGAATTGAATAAAGGACACATTTTTGCTAAAACTGCTATGTAATTTTTTTTAGTTACAAACAAAGACGAGGTTCATTTCTTATATAATAATTATGTTCTAGAAATAAATTCTGTGTCGTACAAAATCCTACCAAATATCCGGATTTAATCTAGCGATACCCTTTTACTGAATTTCGAACGGAAAAAAACATTCAATTTTCCGTTTGCATCTATCTTTGTAGCAACGAAATGAAATTTTTCTTCGGCTCTCCCACGATAGGGATTCAATGATATCAGACTGCTATTAGTATTTTTCAGTCTGCAAAAGAAGAATTCCTCTACCGCTCTTCTTGAAGAACGATATGTCAGTGGCATTTCACTCTGATATTTTTTATTGATTTGCATTAAAATAATGCACACTGTGAAAGGAAATGTCTAAACAATAGCTACACATTTTTGTTCTTCAATAACTAATAAAGTGAATGAAAACTTATTGATTTTTAAATTAACGCATTGTATGCGGAACACGTACTAGTAAGTTTTTTGACGATTGATACTTGAACACGGGACAAATACTAGTAAGTTTTCTTGCTATTGATACTAGAGCGAGGGTCAGTAAAGGTTAGTGTAACAACATGGTTTGATTTGTATATACAAAAATAACGGTATATACAGGAAAATGAAGCCGCATGTTCTTGTCTACTATATAGATTATGGAAAAATTTAGACAAAAAAAGATTGATTACGAAAATCAATTTATATTTAAAATTAACTTTTTATTTATCCTTGCGAAAATGATATAAATATATGTGTATATTTATATATTATATATATATTTGCATTTATATATATTTGTCTATTTATATATTTGTTTATGTATTTCAATATAAAATACGAAAAGTGGGTTAAAAAATGAAATAATTTTCGATCTATTGAGAATAACTAAATTGATGCTGCTCCCGGTACAATTCCGTTGCAAAATGAACCCGCACACAATGTCTTAAGACCAGAGCCGTTTAGAACGTTAGAGAGCGTTTAGAAAAATTATTTAATTCTAATTTTTTAAAGAAAGAAAAATTTTCAACAGTTAATGTAGTATAAAAATCCATTGCGACTATCTTAAATAGGCAATATCGTCATTAAATAACTATTCTTCATTTAATGTCATTTTCATTGTTTATTATCAAACAATGAAAATGAAATCTTTCGTCGATACTTCTTTAATGCTTTTGTACCCTGATTTTTCTGTGCAATATTAACTATAGATAAAAATAGTATTGATACAATTTGACTTTCTTTTATGCATTTTTAAGAGATCATTACATAGACCATTACATAGATCTATATACATAAGTTATTGCAAGTTTTTGGACTTTTGGGGTTTGTCATATTTGAGTACAGAGATTCATATAAATAGCTCCTTGTAGTACTTTTCACATACCATCTGGACAGTAAAATTTGACTTATTTAAAAAAACTTCTGAGGCCATAAACTTTTAGTTAACCTCTGACCTGTGAAATATATTTGAGAAAAACGTTCCAAAAATGGAAACAAATATTTCTTTTTTAATTTTGTTAGTTATTATCAAAATGTTAGAAATAGATTACAGTCATTTTGGCTTAAATTAAAACAAAATAAATAAAATGGCATAATTTTCTTGATAAATATAATACACTAATACAACACTATTATCATTTATATCACCCTGTCAGGAATTTTATGCCTTTCAGATTCCTTTTAATTTCACAAATCCTTTACAGTATCCGACAAATTGAGCGAAACTGCCGAACTTTTCACGGGAAAGTATCACCATCTACTGGGAAAATAGTAAATTACATATTATGAAATGGACGAACTCAGTTCGGGCTTTACGGAATTGAAACACCGATTTTTCTCTTGCCCAAACTCGGGTCTTGTATTCCAAAATGGGCGAATTTGGTTTGTCCGAACTGAGTTCGGGCGTTACACAGAGTTGTCATTTTGACCGGTCAAAACTGATTTTGACCAGAACACTCGAAAATGGTTTTACCCGTCATAAGTTCAGAAGAGGTCAGAATTAATAAATTGTTTTAAATGGTCTTAATTTTAATATATAATATCTTTTGTACTTAAAGTGACTTTTAATAAGCAATAAAAATAGTACGGCCGTTAAAAAAAATAGGACACTAATAAGTTCACAAGATTTAACATGCTTATACAGTAGAATAAGAATGTTTGAATGATAACAATGAACCATGCACATGCAATTGTAAAAATGTAATCCAGTTGCAGCAAAAAACCTAAAATACACTTGGACCTGACGTCTGATGGGCAGCCATGAAGAAAGTTAAAGGCATTACCATAAAATGGGTTGATTTTACAATCCCTCTCATGAACTGTCGTGCCAGTTCTTCATCTATAGAAAGATTATTTTCAAAATTTAGAGTCATCCAAAATAAATTACGTAATCGTTTCAATTTAGAGAGACAACTACAAACTGGTTACTTGTCACCGTTTTTTGAATTCGACATAAATGACATATAAAACAGCTTGTATTACAATAAAAAAAATGTTTTACTTATTTTTTTTATCTTGGTGTTTTGTTAGTTTTTTGTTGGCGTCATTTATATTATGACATTTTTAACAAATGCAACTTGCCTTTATCATATGCTAGTAAACTGTGTTCTGTTCGTATTAAATATATTGAAAAGTGAATTTCAGTGGTCAAAATGGGTATTGACCAGTACGGTTAAATTCACTGGTTTAAACCCCCGTGGTTAAAACCGATACAACCCTGGCGTCACAGGTAAAGAGTTAAATGATGAAAAAATATTCGATACGGTAATATATAAAAATATGTCTTTTTACGTAGAAAACTGCATAATTATCCCGTCTTTAAATCTGTCAGAAAAATCCATTCACCTATCGTAAAATACAAAAAGGATATTTAGCAGATCTGCAAAATTTTTCCGAATCCATGGGTAATTGTCTCGACTCCGACTACATAAAATGTATCTCGAAAAATCACCTTTAAACAATTTAGAACTAATGTCCGAGCAGTTACTGCCAAAAATGATTGCCAAACCGTACATACCAAAAGATATGAGCCCTTTTTGTGTGGTTTTTAATGAATATCTCAGTTAATTATGATCCTACAGATATGGGACACAGACAAATCCATGGTTTTACATATCGATCTGCCGTCTTTGAGAAGTTGATTTTACCTAAATAGACGTGAGCCCACTTTAATGTATGGAAGAATTTTAATTAATTTTTTCCCTTTCAATTATTTTTAAATTAATTTATCTTTATTTTTGCTTATATTTTTCCTGTTTTGGGGTTAATGGATCCGTCATGATGATTTTGTCACTTACCTGATGCCCTTTTACTTCGAACAAAGAGCTCTAAATGCCTCTCCAAAGCTACTCATGTCTATGTCAATCTCGTTGAATAGTTTCTTAACACACACCCGTTCTCTATCGTCTTTTTTTTCTGTCGGACGTGGAAACGAAAACGTGCCTCGAATAAATTTAAAATGTTCAGAACTTCTAAAATTCACCTCGCTAATCGTTCGTCTGCATCTTTCTTCAATTTTTTAACGCTTCGCGCATTTTTGAGAACTTTTCCGAGCAGGTTTCTTTTGGGATCGATTTCAGAAATTCGTGTCTCGATTTTTCTGTACCATTAGCGTCTCTGTGACGCGATTTGATTTGCGAATGCATAATATAGATTGAATTCGTTCGTTTTTTGATAAGAGGTCTAGACTCCGGCTGTTGTTATGGATATTTGTAGTCGTCCGATACACACACACCCTCAGTGGTTCGCTCATTAGGTTTGCAGATGACCCCGAGGTGCCTGGTCGATCACAATCCCACCCCTCAAAAATCTTCCTGTTTTAGGACAAGAAAAGGCTAATCTCACGGAGACGATTTAGGAAGTGATTTGCAGAAGCAAGGCTCTTTAACGACATACAAGAAATGCACTAAAAGATTTTCAACCACAAACCTGTTGGTACAAGAACTAAGGACAGACTGCGTGGAGGAACAAATGGAAAGCAACCAACTGCCAAGCGGAGATTGGAATAAAGTGAGGTTCTTTGACCGTCCTTGAAAGACGATACACACAGTGAAAGGCGAGCTAGTGCCGACAGGCAGAATGGAATTATTGGAATCACTCTTTCATACCTTTACGTATGATTCGATCGGAATTTTGTAAAGACGTCTAAAGTTTTCGAAACTCACCTTAGATTAAACGTTATACAATAACAGAGTAGTTAATCATACAGTTGAAATCCTCTATGACGGTGATACCCACAGTTGACCCCAGTACTTCACCGGAAAGATCAATTATTTAATTTAGCAAATGTTGAGAAGCAATCAGAACTCTTCCATCAGTCCAATAGGGAGGTATATTTTCAAGATTTTTTTTAATTTACTGATACTAGCTCGCGTTGCAAATGATTATTTTAAACCATAAAAAGAACATATTGCTAAGATAGGTTTTTAACACTTAAAAAACATTTTCGCAATAGAACTGCTTATAACAATTCGACACGATTGTCATTACTTCCGGTGCAGGAATGAAAGAACTGACCTTAAATGCAGGGCTTCGGTTTAACTAAAAAATATAAATTCGGTTCAATTTCGGTTTTCGTTCTGCCAAAAATAAGTTTTCGGTTCAGTTCCGAACGAATAATTTTATGTATATTTTTATTTGGTTCAAAGCTCTTCTTAAAAGCTACAAAAACTAATCTACTACTATAAAACGACAATTCATAACTAAATTCTCTTTTTATATGAGTCGTTTTAAATTCGGAACAAGAATGACTAATTACGTCATTCTCGTTTCCATGCAAGGTTTGCCACTTTGTAAACGAAAAAAATAAAACTTTATCCAATGATTCCTTTCTTTTATTTTCCTGGATATTCCTTTAGTTTATAAATTGACCTAGTAGATACTGGAGCATCCCTTCCATAGGCCCGGTAAAGACGCGACGGGCTTGCAGATATCGGTTGTTACGAAGAAATGAAAAATACTAAAATGATATCAAATGTATATACAGCGTTGGATGATGTATTGTATTTATATACATAAATATATATATATATATATATATATATATATATATATATATATATATATATATATATATATATATATATATATATATAAAGTAAGTTATAATCTCGAATTTAAAACAACGTCCGGTTCTATTTTGTAGCAGAAAACGTTTCTTCCCATAGTTGTGACTCGTTGGGGTATTTAGAAAGTCAAATGAGTTTAAAAATAGAAATTCGCCGAGTGCACGACTCTAGCAAGAAGTGAAACGTACCAAACGAGTCGAAAACGACATTTTAGACGTAGGCTGACTATTTTAATAGTTTGGAATCCTTTCGTTTAATAGCCATGTTTTGGAAAGTAGATATTCCTGCTAAACTGCTCTAAACAAGCGACACCTACGGGACTCCAGTAAGCGATCTTTCAGTGGCAATGGAGTTTTTTGAGAGGAGGCTACTGAAAGATATTTTCTTTTTGGAATTCGGAGAATATAGAGATTTTTACCCTGTCACCAGATTGTTAAAACTCCTGATCAACGATTACAACCCATTATTTCTTGCGCTTTAAAGTCGGAAATAGTTTAGAATTTAGAATTTTCTCCGTAATCATTGGAACTCAGAAATCGTTTTCTCTTGTTGTGTCACAGCTCACCTCCCCTATACAACCCCCTACCGAACTATTATAGTCAGGTCCTAATTTCTAACAGGGCAAAGGGGGACCTAAATGCACTGCCATTTCAAGTTAAAAATAGGACGCGTATGTCTAAAATTCACTTTAAATGATCGACCGTTTCTTCTTTTAGTTTTTGACTTATTCAGTATGGGTAGAGAGCTTGTTCACAAACATAAGTGCTAGCAAAAAATATAGAACCCGCAGATACGTTCTGTGGTAGGCAGGAAAATGCCTCGGGTAACGACTTACAAAATTCTAATAGACTTTCCGGGATTTTTTTGTAACTTTTTTTATAATTTTACTTATTTCATTTTATTTTATACTAATCTTATTTTACTAATTCCCTTGATGATTCCACTTTAAAGGCTCTGCGGGGCGAAACTGGCCCACTGGCACAGTTTATGCATCATTATATACAACCCTTCCCCCTTAGCCAGCACCTGTGCACAGCAGAGTGAGGGGGGGGGCGTATGAATAGATTTGCCCTGTGCCACCATTTCTGTAAGTTGTGTCCTTATTGTAGTTTCTCTTAATGAAAAGAGTGGACGAATGTTTGGGGCGCTGTATTTCGGTACCAGAGTTCGCGGGTTCAAATCTCGCATCTGGCATGAATTTTGACTGTCGTTCGGAATTGGCTTTAAGCAGCAGATCCTGGTTTCGCTAGTCCTAGTGTTGCAAGAAAGTAGACCGTAGCGCTACAAACCAAAGCGGCATTAAGCCCTTGCATGGGGGGTGGTAGCAGGTTGTTTGGATAGTGGAGGAGATGGCCAGGAAAAATAATATCGATAAAAATATATAGATATATGTGTATAGATGTGTGTGTATAGATGTGTGTGTATAGATGTGTGTGTATAGATGTGTGTGTATAGATGTGTGTGTATAGATGTGTGTGTATAGATGTGTGTGTATAGGTGTGTGTGTATAGGTGTGTGTGTATAGGTGTGTGTGTATAGGTGTGTGTATAGGTGTGTGTGTATAGGTGTGTGTGTATAGGTGTGTGTGTATAGGTGTGTGTGTGTATAGGTGTGTGTGTATAGGTGTGTGTGTATAGGTGTGTGTGTGTGTATAGGTGTGTGTGTGTGTATAGGTGTGTGTGTGTATAGGTGTGTGTGTGTATAGGTGTGTGTGTGTGTATAGGTGTGTGTGTGTGTATAGGTGTGTGTGTGTATAGTGTGTGTGTGTGTATAGATGTGTGTGTGTATAGATGTGTGTGTGTGTATAGATGTGTGTGTGTGTATAGATGTGTGTGTGTGTATAGATGTGTGTGTGTGTATAGATGTGTGTGTGTGTATAGATGTGTGTGTGTATAGATGTGTGTGTGTATAGATGTGTGTGTATAGATGTGTGTGTGTATAGATGTGTGTGTGTATAGATATATGTATGTATGTATATATATATATGTATGTATATATGTATATAGATATATGTATGTATAGATGTATATAGATATATGTATGTATATAGATATATATATAGATATATGTATGTATATAGATATAGATATATGTATGTATAGATGTATATAGATATATGTATATATAGATATATAGATATATATAGATATATGTATATATAGATATATAGATATATATATAGATATATGTATATATAGATATATATATATAGATATATATATATATATAGATATATGTATATAGATATATATATGTAGATATATATATGTGTAGATATATATATATATGTAGATATCTATATAGATATATAGATATATAGAATCAGTAAATGAATAGTATCGTTATACTGTAGTCAATCCATTTTTTAAATTTCGCCAATTTCTCCATGAACCCCTATTTGTAACTAGAGTAGAGAAATCCTAATTGCATTTTCTTCATTGCATTTTGAAGAACGTGTGTAAAGTATCGTGCAGTTAGTGGTGCAATACATATATATAGTTAGTGGACAGTATAAGAAAAGGAGAATGTGGAGATTTACGAATGATGCTAAATATAAAAAGGAAATCGACATTAACAAAACTCCACTAGCTTCAACCATTGTTTTCCCCACTGACACATTCATGAACATTTATTTTATTTATTGATATTTTTTTACTATATTTGGTGGATGTTTTAACTAATTTCTACTTTGGCATTCGTATTAAATATATAGATAAAATAGATTTAGATATTCTACAAAATTTTAATATTTGGTATGAAAGAAAGGGATTTCTTATGAAGTGATGAAGAAAATTGAACTTCGAACCTATAGAGAAAATGAAACTTCCCTAGAGTTCGCTATGCTGCTATTTTTTTATTTTTTTTAATCTTATAAAAAAATAATGATTTGGTTTAAGGCAAATCCATCCCTTCACTTTTTCATTGTACATTATTTGGGTTTCTGATTTTAGTTCAACTGTTTTCTATGAATCTAGTCTGAAATTATCTTCACTTTATATATATATATATATATATATATATATATATATATATATATATATATATATATATATATATATATATATATATATATATATAAACATATGTGTGTTCTATGATGTTAGTGTTAAATTGCTAAGAAATTTTTAAGAAAAAATGAAACATTTATATTTGTTGAAAACATTTATAAATAAGAAACCTCAAAAGCATAAAATAGAGTGAAATATTTAAAAAAAATTGGGAGTGCATTAGGAATATGTATTTTGGAATAAATAACCGTCGAATCTTTTCTATTAGACACATTCACAGCCCCAAGCTGTTTGTTCGCAAATCCCATTTCTTATATGCTTCGTATTATTCCATTAAGGTTCTAAAATATTTTATGAGCGAATATTCCTTCCCGAGGCGAAATTGCATTCAGGATGTTAGAGAAAAGCAGGAATCCTTCCTTATTTACTTGGAAATAAAATATTAAAGAAGCTTCTGAATTGAAGTAGCGGGTAAAAGGACGCATTATAAATTAGTAAAGACATTTTAAAAAGAAAAATGTTAAATTTTTCTCTCGCATATTATCACAATATCTCATAACAATGTTTTATAAAAATATATAAATTTAGATAAAAAAAAAAACCTATAATGATTCGGTGCTTTTAAACCAAAAGTTTCCAAAAGGGTGCGAATATCGTCCCCAACGGGAACTGCAGTCTTCCATGCGACTGGTAACTGGCTAAAATACATAAATTTAAGTTTTAAAATATCTTTACTAATTTAAAATGCTTACCTTATTTTCTTCTCTGCTAGAAAAAAAGCAAAACAAAATACATATGTATATATATATATATATGTAATTTATCTATCTATCTATATATATATATATGCATATGTATATATGTGTATATATGCATATGTACACTCAAGAGCCAAAACATGACTACCTGTCAATAACGAGTTGACCCACCTTTGGCGAGCAACATAGCTTCAACCCGCTTTGGCATGGCTGCCACAAGTCCTTGGTAGATGGCCGGAGACAGATTGTACCAGATGTTTAGGCAACGGTTACGCAAATGCGAGATGTTGCGAATTGGTGGTCTTTCAACTCTGAAATGCCGTCAAATGACATCCAAAATGGGTTCTATCGGATTGATATTCAGCCAAGACATTCACTGGAATTCAGCATCCTGTTCCTAGAACCCCTCTAACACAATTTTAGCCTTGTGACACGGGGTGTTGTCCTGTTGGAACATTCCATTTCCGGTTGGAAAAACAGAGACCATCTAAGGGCGCAACGTGTCCGCAATGATGTTCAGATACCCTCTATCATTTATGGTCTGCTCTACCACACATACTGGTTCCGGAGACACCGAAGAGAACGTCCCCCAAAGCATAATACAGCCACCATTGACCTGTGTATGACCTACTGTACATTGAGGGAGCCACTGTTCGCCTGGAAGACGGTGTATCCTGACACGGCCATCAGCGCGATGAATGACAAACCGTGACAAACCGAGTGGGACGTTTGCTGCGTAGCCCCATATACAACAGTGTCCGCTGAACAGTGTGTTCCGATACTATTCTACTAGGCCCTGCATTGTATTCTGTTGTCAGCTGGGATACTGTCTGGCTTCAATTTTGCTTCACCATGCGAGACCTTTTCCTTTGATAGCGTGTGGACGTCCAACACCACGTCGTCTACTGCTGGTTTCACCGTCATTCATCCACTTTACATAAGTACTAACAATCGTAGATCGCGAACAACTCACGAGTCGTGCAGTTTCGGTAATACTTGTTCCGAGCCTCCGAGCCATTACAATCTGCCCTCTATCCAAATCGCTTCGATACGCAGCCTTTCCCATCACACGCAGAAGTAAGTGAAAGAATGATTCTTCAGACTCTCCAGCAGCAGTTAAATACGACTTCCACCTGATCACGTGCCGTCGACGTCATCCAGGCGAGTTCATTGCAAAATGTAGGGGGGTCATAATGTTTTGGCTCTTGAGTGTGTGTGTGTGTGTGTGTGTATATATATCATATGCAAAATTATTTAACTTTAATATTTCCTAAAAAAACCTCCTCTCTCCCATTCTAATTCTTTAAAATCTTTTTCCCAGACTATAAATGTCTTAATAAAAGGAATGTCCTCTACTTAAAATTCTATCGATACGTTTCCCAAAACTTTCTATCCTTTAGAGGTCAATTTTCTGTCTATTCAACACGTTTTCCAGCTGTCACCGGCAAATGGTTCCTGGTTTTTCTGATCTTAACACTTTAAATTCGCTGAGTAAGTTTCTTGTCCTTTGGTAAAATTCTTTCTGTCTTCGCTCTGGGGTGCACCTCTGTTGGAGCAGAGTGATTTTAATGTCTGTCTTTGACTAGTAAAGATGTCCATTTTAGCAGCTATGAAATAGTTTTAATCAGACTTGTGCCCGTCTCTTTAAATGGCCCGACAGCAACGTTATTGCTGTTAGTTGATTAGCTTTCTCCTTGTCAAGCAATTTTATAATTATTGGATTACACACATATATATATATATACATATGTATATATATATATATATACATATGTATATATATATTTTTTATAAAAGAAATTAATAATAGTTAAGAAAAAATGTATCTCCCAAAAGAAAACTAAGTCGTGAAAAATGGACTTAAGTTTTAAAGATTATGTGTTCCCTTAAAAAATACTCTTCGTTTAATCCTTCCGTCTACTTTCAAAGCTTCCTGAAACTGAATAATAAATATTTTTTTCTCTCCAACACCCTGGGAGATAATACAAGATAAGATGCTACATAAATATTCGAGCTTTTCTGTCGTGAGCAAAGAAATTGTTATTGCCCGAACAATGGAGGGATTTCCTGAATAACATATTTGTTGCAACACAGAAAGAAGTGCTGAACTTTCTTTTCTCTTGCGAGATGATTATTTTACTGCTCGTCAT
>CM063505.1:1118538-1248538 GCA_032207245.1 Pardosa pseudoannulata
ACTCTCATGGTTAAAACCGATACAACCCTGATTTTAAGCAAAGTGATTTTTGTTTTATTATTATCATTATTATTATTTTAATATAATCGATAGATTACAGACTTTTCTTAAACATGAATTTTACTTTAAAAAATCATTTTTCATTAATTTTTTCTATTACATTTTGCTTTAAAAGGTTGAACACTTTTGACTTGTTAGTATTATAAATGTTCCTAACCGTGACATGCTGCCTCAGGCCGATTCGACGTATGGTGATAACCCAGTGGGATTCAAACTTCAGTACCATAGGTCAACACCCTACACATTCGTCAATCGTTCAGGGTGAGGATGAGAACATTTGAATTTCAGGGTCGGCATTTCGAAGACTTGCATACTACTCGGGAAATTCACCACATGGGTCTGGTATTACTGCATGGTATGATCTTAACACATTGTATGCTGGACACGTACTAGTACGTTTTCTGTCGATGGATACTTGAGCGCGAGTCAAGTACTAGTACGGGTTAGTTTCACAACATGGTTTGTTGGTGGGTACAAAAACAACTGTGTATACAGGAAAACGAAGCCGAATGTTCTTGTCTACTACACAGATTCTGGAAAAATTGAGACAAAATATTTTTTACATCATCCGATGCAGAACCACAGAACGGGAAGTCGAATAAAAAAAATCAATTTAGAATTAAAATTAACTTTTTATTTATCCTTGCTAAAATGAGTGAATTTAACGAAGATAATTATGGTGAAATCTTCGCTGACGAATCATCAGAATTTATCTACTAAAAAATATATTTTTTGTTTACAAAAATATTATGGTTGTTATTTATAAATGTGTATTTATATATTTGTTTATATATTTCAATATAAAATACGAAAAGTGGGTTCAAAAATGAAATAATTTTCGATCTATTGAGATTTAACTAAATGGAAGCGCGAATCGCCCGCTCCCGGTACCATTCCGCTGCGAAATAGACCTGCACACAATGTGATATTAAGTAACTACCAGACGATGTTTATCTGTTTTTTTAAAAGTTCTTTCATACGCTTTCGAGTTGGGTTTCAGAATAGCGGTATTCACGTTAGGAAATACTTTCTTATATGGAAGTCTAGATGAAGATCAGTTATTACTCTTTCAGTTTATGGTCTATTTTTGAGCCGCCTCCTTTTCCAAAACAGGCCATAACGAAGCTTACGAAAATAGCGATGTTGTCAGGAGGTTTAGATTTAAACTCGCTTTTATTTATAGAAAAGCCGGGACGACTCTTCATTAAGAGCCAAGGTTAATTGGACGAAGCAGGCTTCAAGCTGGGTCAGATTAAGAAGAAGAAACACCCCACGACTCTCTGAGAAATCCCTCTCAAGCGCAAATGGCCACTGAGAATGAGGTGTAACCTGCACGATGTCTTTCTTGTCGGTTTTTATTCTATAATAATTTCGTGGACTACCACTCTGTTTCTGAATAATTGCGGGTCGCCGATAACTCGGAGATTGCGAACAAGAATGGCACATGAAGAGTATTTTCTAAGACAGAGGGCGTCAAAAGAAAAGCGATTCAAGTTCAGGTTCACCCTCGACACACGCGGAAGGCGTTCATAATGACACGGGAGGACTTTTCTATTCATGCAGAGTGTTATTAAATGAGCGACCTGTTCTCGGAACATCCAAAAGCCGACAAACCTCGTTATTAGCGCAGGAAGAGTGATTAGGAGCAGAAACAAGGAGTGGTCGGAGGAACGTTTTAATATCAATCAAGGGTCATGTCTGCGCGAAGCGATCACGGTGGAATAAATGGGATATTTCTATTTCATTGAATTGAATTCTAAGAATAAAAATCAAACAGGTTGTTTTCATATACATCCCCCATATTCCCTTTAACTACTACCCCAAAATACAATTCATTTATTCCTCATCATTCCGTTGCCGAACGATAACCTTATAGGTAGGGTGCTGCCCTTCGGGAGTTCATGGGTTCGAATTCCGTGTCTGAGATGGAGTTTCGGAATCTGTTTCAAATAGTCGGTCAAAGAGTTCCTAGGTGCTATCTATGGGCTACCGACGGAGAGGTAACAGTTTCCAATGTCCTATTTTGTTCCGCCCCCCTTCATGATGTTTTTTGCTTTGCATGCACTGTGACTTTTCTATTCTTTTAGGAACCATTCCCCCAACATGGCCTCATGAGCAAAACAGAACGCACCAAGCCACACAATCTAATAACCACTTAGCGCACTTTTCCGAATGAAGTGTTTATTCATTCCAGATGCATTTCTCATCGTCATCAGTGTGGAAGAGAAATGCATATTGTCCTTTCTTGGAGTCGCCAGAGCAACTTATCTATAACAGATGGATCATAAAGCGAGAAAGAGATTATTAAATTAATATGAATATTATAAAATATTATATTATATATCGTATTATTATATTATTAATGCCACTATTTATCATTATTACGAATATTATTAAATATGAATTAGTTATGCCATTTTATACTCATGTAAAATGAAGTATAAGTAAATTATTTGTCCTCAATTTCGTAAGATATTATCGAAAAATTCATTTTTTAATGAAATTTAAGAAATCTCTCTGATTAAATCTATATAAATTAAAATGAATTTCTGCCTGTGTCTGTACTCTACAGACTCAAAAACCATACATCCAATCGCCGTAAAAATATGCGAAATTATTAGGTACATCCCTAGGATGGTTTTTGAAAATTTTTAACGTTCGAAATCCTTTCCTTTTCCCTTTTTCGAGAGTTCCATGTCATTATTCCAAGCATTATTTTCCCCGGTTAAACTCAAACGATTCACTTTTTAATTTACCGCATCGTAACTAAGTGAAAGAAGCAATATTTCTAGCAATGTGACGTCATTTCGTTAATCCCATGTCTTTGTTTTAAACGCGGTTTTCCTCGGTTAAAAGCAGGAGATTAAAATATTCAATTCATTGCATAATAAATAGGTGAAAACAATATTTATCATTATGATATCATTCCTTTCTTTAAATATCTCATTTATTCATTTCTTATTTTATATTATTTAAACATCGTCTGCGTAGTATCCATTCGATTTGACCTGGAAATGGAGATATAAAGTGATTCACTTTCATTTCTATGTGGCGCAAATTATAGCATTTTTATATAAGAACTAATTTTAAACCTAATTCTTAGTTAATTTTTAAGTTGCAATGGAATGTTTATCAACAATAGTCTAACAGCAAAAAGTACAAATTTCAGTGACTCTCGTGAGCAAATAAAAACCTATCATTTATATCAGGGGTCGGCAACCTGTTTGTCCTTAAGGGCGCAATACTAAATTTGAAAATCACCGAGGGCGCATATTTTACAGATAATCAACAGGTATAAATAGACATTAAAAAACAGATTTTTTATAAATTTATTTTGTTGGTGTCATACATAATGATACATATAATTCAGTGTGAAACTTCGGTGTCCATATTTTCAGCTAATTTCTTATAATTGGGGATATAATCTCGGTCCTTAAACAATTATCTAAATGTGAGTCATTAAGCTTTGTTCGGTATTTTGATTTCAAATACTTCATATTTAAGAACAAAGACTCGCAATTGTATGTTGTTGCACAATATGAATAAATTTTTAGCGCACATTTCCTTAAAATAGGATACTTATTTTCATCGTCTAAATTCCAAAACATTTTATCATTACTATGTGCTTTTAAAATTATATCACTTCGCAAGTTTATTATTTCTAATTCTAGGTCTTCGGTATTATGAAGCTCGAAATACACTGAAACTATTTCAAGGACATTATCTTCAGTAACACTGAATGGATATATGAAAAATCTTAGAACGGGTTCTAATGCTACAAAATCTTCAAATCTAGAAGAAAACTCTATTAGCTTCTCTATAATTTCTAAATATGATGTAGCAGTAAAATTTTCATTATTCAAATTTAAACTCTCAACAGTATATTTTATATTTGGGAAATGTGATAATAATTTTTTCAATTGATGGTATTTCAACACTAACTTACATTTCAATGCATTTACTGCACTAATCATGTCAGCGATATGCTGATTTTTCCCTTGTATTTTTAAATTTAATTCATTCAACTTTGCCGTTTATTCATTCAGAAACTTTGCGAGGTCTTAGTTATTGAAGATTTTAAAGAAATAATTTTTTTCTTCTATTTTCAGAGTTCATCGGATAGTCACTATCAAAATTGGTATGAATGGTCTTAAAATGTCGTTCAATATTACTTTTTTGGGGAATCGCAACACTATTATTACACAACAAACAAATACACTTCCCTTTGTAATCAACAAAACAATATAGATGTTCCCATTCATCGTTAAAATAATGTTCTTTTTCTTTTACATTTATCCATGAAGGGTTTTGAAAGAAAATAATTATTTCGGATTACTTGGTAGTTTTAAATTCACGGTCTATGCGTGGTATATTCGAAATACGTTCACAAACTAACAAAAAATACGTGCTTGTTATTAAATACGTTCAAGATTAGCAATCTAATATATGCACAATCCTAAATTCAACTGACTACTTGCTGTATATCACCGTTTGACAAGAGTAAGTAAATCGGGATATCATACATTTACATTACTCCAGCGAGGGCGCATTAAAAATCGATCGGGGGCACCGCGTTGCCTACCCCTGATTTATATAGTTATCTTCATATGGTTGTCAATATGAAAGTGCGATTCTGTCCACACGCTTTCCCATCTTATTGATGTACAACTCAGGTTTAATGGAAACTGAAGTCTAAAAACTGAATATTGTTACAATACGCTTATAATAAAAATATATAAATATACCAATAACTCGAAGTGAACTGTGACACGTCTGGATAATTAAGCAACGGTGGAGAGTAGCCGTTGACCAATGAAAACGCAACATCTCGTTTCATCTCCAAACCAGTGTATTTAGGTTTCTCCAAGACATAAAACACACCACCGTAGAATAGGCAACCATAATTACACAGACTATAACAACATGTAATTGGTCTATGCCATGATTGTTTAGAGGGATCGTACGAACGATTGCTTGTAAAAAATTGTTTTTGATCAAATAAAGAAAAATTTACAATAAAACTATATTTTATCAATCAATAATAAGAAATTTTGAAATATTCAAACTTCTGGCATCTTTTTCTCTTAATTTCAATGGCTTTTTCAGGTTGTTGGTTTATTGAAACAATAAACAATTTGAATTTCTTTTCAAATAGGTTCTCCCTTTGGTTTACCTTTTGTACGGTGGTGTGTTTTGTATATCTTGACGAAACGTAAATATACTGGTTTAGCGACGAAACATATTCTTGTCTTTTCATTGATCAACGGGTACTCTCCACCGTTGCTTAACTATCCATACGTAACTGTGACGAATTTAAAGTTATTCACGAAAAAAAAAAACCTTTGCTTAAAAGTAATATATTAAGTTTACCGTAGCGAATCACTTTCTAGTGTCCTATAAAATGTTTCCATATGTCCGTTAAAATAAATATCGGTTAAATTTTTGAATATCTTTAGCACATTAAAAAAATTAATTTAGCAAACTTTAAGATATGAAACTCTTAATTAAAACATTACCCGAATATTGAAAAAAAAATAATTTGATTCCATAACAAAGAAAAACTGAAAATTTGTTCGAAAGGAACATTTAAAAAAAATATAAAATATTTCGAAATATTTACGTTTAAAAAAAAAGTTCAAAAACATTTTTAAATGGCAATTGTTTAGTCGGATGGCAGTGGATACGTGTAGAACGGTTTCTAACTTTCACTTGATATCTAAAAAGGTTTCGTGTTCGAAATAAGAGGGGCTAGAAATTGTCTGGCAGGGCGCCATAATCCTCTTTTTTCCCGCAGATAACCCTTCTATTTTTCATTCCGCTGACTTATTTCTCACTATTATACGGTTGGTTTGAAAGAGAGATAATGGGTGAAAAATTTACTTTTACGTCAACGTAGATAAAGGGGAATGATACTACACAACGGTCCAGGACAGAGTTAGGGATATTTTTTCTTTCCTTCTATTAAAGTGGAACGGGAGTAAAACCCTCAGCACTTGATTACTTTTGTTTGGTTGGAAGGCATTGTTTGATATTTTGGGATAATACTCTAGATTTGTTGGTTTTGGAACACTGGAATTGTTGTACTGTACTTACAACCATAACACCAGTGTTCGATTACAGGGGGAAACGCAGTAAGAATATAATACTTTATACTGAGATTCAGCCATTTATTCTGTACATTCATTTACAAATTTTTTCTTGGTTATCATATATCATAATCATCAATGTCTTATATTTACACCATAATTATTACAATTCTCCTTAAAACGCGTAATTATTCAATTGCAAGGTTAAATCATTAATAGAGGCCTAAGTGACTCTAAATATTATTTTATCTTTACCTCCATTAAAGGCACGGGGGAACAGGCAGGGGCTTTCTTCACGCGGTGTCAGTCCTGGCACAAGGGACGAGTTGGTGATGACGAGCGGGGCTTAGGACTCTTGTTCCACTTCTCTCGAATCCCGACTTCTACTCCTCTCTTCGTTTCCAAACTCCCCACCTCGGTTTTTACTCCCCCTTTTCTTCCTTTCCAATCGCTTGTTTTCGGGATATTTTCCCCCATCTGCACCCCCTTCGGGAGTGCAGGTGGGCTCATTAAAGTAGTCCCTTTTGTGCAAGATGACATTACTTTTTAGCTCCTGCTCTCATAACTCACGGTTACGTCTCTGTACGAGCTTGAACGTTACGCTGCCATTACGTGATCTATACCTTCTCTGCGGGGGGTCCCCAAACTAGACGTGCACAATTGGAGTCCTAAATTCATCTAGGAAATCTCTCCCACGGCTGAGCATGCTCGTGCAGACCACCGTGGGAAAGTACTTTGGTACATCAATGTATCACTAAAAGGGCGGTCGACCCTTTTAGTTAGTTAAAGAGGTGCAGTGGTTTTCATGCTGGCCTTTCTTGACACCAATTGTTTATTTAAAAAGATATAATTTCTTTTTTGTTAGATCCGACAGGTGGTAATAACCTGTGTCCGATTAAGATTACGGGTAGATACATCAGTGGGAGGTTCAGTTATGCAAGTGGGTTAATCAATGGGTACCTGTTATCATTCTATTCTCCGAAGGTTAACAAATCGAAAAAGAACTGGGTCCACCTATGACCGCTAGTTGAATGCCCTATATTCACCTATAAAAACTTTCGACTTGAAGTCAGAAAATGTTTTGTTTATACCGATGAGAAGCCCTCCATTTATGCCTTCCCACAAACTTCTGAAAAGTGCACGACAAAACCATTCAAATTTTTTATCGCAATTTTCTGCCTATCTGAAAATATTGCACTATCTCTCATTCCCATTAACCAAATTTCCCTGAATGTAGTTGATTTTAAAGAATTGGATTCAGCTCAATCAACTGACGAGGAACTAAAATTATTTTGCGTTCCCATCCTTCAAAACACTATTTTCTTACATGCCTTATAAACATCCCCGTCCGTTTGTTACTCAAACTATAAAAAAAAAAGAATCTTTCAAAGTTTGTATTTTTTAGCATGCCAGTCTCTCTTCATTTAATTTCGTGTGGATAGGCATGCATAAAATATTAAATCTATGGTTCGGTAATTGCCAGAAAGCCAATGTAACACAGCTTAGGAAGTCTCCCGTTGGCACGTTCGCTCTATCTGATGTTCGTTTCGCCCTATTCCTGACATCTGAGGGTGTTGTTAACAATCGTTGACAGATTTTCCAGACGGCCCGAGGTTAGTTCAATACCTGATACGACTGCGGGCCCTATTACAGGGATGAATCTTCAGATTTGGTTGCCCAGTTACAATATAACAACGGACCCAGGGCGTCATTTCGAATCTACTGTATTTCGTAAACTTATGCACCTCATAGGTTGCAACCGTATTCGAACTTCGGCGTATCATTCCCAATCCAGAGCGATTTCACCGTCACTGCCCATAATCAAACTCAATGGACTGACACGCGTCCCACCTAGGTTTCTGCTCAGCTCTGAAAAATGGCGTAAATGCTACGCCCGTACAATAAGTATACGGCACAACTCCGATCTTGTATCAAATTGACCAAAATTATGCTTCGAAGTTGGTGCAAACAATGCGGAAGTTAAATCCCACTACCACTTCTCTACATACCACGCCCAATGTTTTCTTAAACCGGAAACTTGCACGCTAAGGTCATACAAAGTAAATCTACCTTGATGCCACCCTATACCGGAACTCACCTTGTCTTTCCCAGAAATCATTAGAAAAAACACAACAGTTTCGTTAGATCGCATCCTGTCAGATACTTTCCTGTTCCAAAAGCACCATCTAAGCTGATGTCTAATAATAAACCATACACGACTCGTTCTGGACGTAAAGTAACTTTCCCAAAACATTTGATAACGAAATATGGAATATAAGTTTTTCTACATGGTATTTTACATTCTTCTTCGTATTGTACATCGTATCTTCTACATGTTTCTTTTTTTCATTACTTCTATATTTCTATTTCTTCAAGAATTTATTATTGTACCTTTGCGTTTATCTTTCATCTTCTTCACTGTGGGGGGTGATACTTTGCGGGGATGTATCCATACATTTTGGTGCAATTCATGTAATCTAGTTGACTATTACTTCAACTCTCAGTAGTTGGAATGTTTGCGTTTATAAACTACGGTGGAATACAAAAGAACGGCGTATTGCAATTATTTTTAGCTAATAAACTGCTTGTTTTTATTCATTATTCTATTGGAGTTTTCAGTTGGAGTGAATCATCAGTTCAATAATTAGGTCAACTTAAAAATGAAAAGGTATGTCAATACGAATCATGTCGCGAAACACAGATTTCGATTGAAGGCTTCGCCAACAGAACTTCCAGCCTCGTACTCGTTTAAATATTCACTCACTGCTATTATTATGGACGAGTTTATTACAATTTGAAATCCTGCCAAAAATGATATTCATCGTTTCAGAAGATCGCCAAAATTCCCTTTCCATTTATATAGATTTTGCAATCTTGCCACTGGACCATATATTAACGACTTTTCAATATACATGCCAAATCATTGAGTTGGCTTGGTTCAGTTTTATTACTCTCCGATTCTTTGGAATTTGGTGTTAATGTGTTCGGAAACTTTACCGAAGGCTTCTATTGATCCTACGAAAGAACAAAAATGTCTAGTCGTCAACATTTTTTCCTGTTTTGAGAAAATATGTTTCTTTAAAAGCTATTTGCGTATTCTTAAATAGAATGTCATTTAATACATTTGCCGAAAAATTACATGATAGTTAAAAATTTCCTTTAAAAACTCAGTGTGGACTTGAAATCTATATATCACTACTCCTCCCCATCTGTCTCTCTATTTCATTTTCTCCCTTTGTCTGTCTCACTTTCATATATACATATATATATTTATACATACATATATGTTCATGTGTGTTTGCGTGTGTATATATATGTGTGTATACACATACACACATCTATATATGTACACACATATTTACATATATGTACATGTGTATATATATATATATATATATAATATATATATATATATATATACACCCATACATACATACACCCACACGCAAACACATATAGGTAAACTTAAAAATTTCCAGGAATCTAGACTAAATTGGGTTTGGTGGGGACTAAGCTCATCCAAAATGATGTAATGGATGAACCGCCTTCTTTAAACCTTCGTTTTATTGACGCTTCAACTTGGAAAACAGAGCATCTGTGCTGCCACCTATGTCGAGTAGAAGAGAAACTGATAGAAAAGTAACACGTTCAAGCGAGAAGGACGGGAACATTTCCTGCAACATAGTTGACTTAGCATTCGTACATTTTTTCTTGAGGGCTCAAAGGTCAGTGTCTATGTTGTGCGACTGGGAGATTAGAGGAACAAGAATTGCTAATTATGAATTTATGGATGGTGAGGTGGTGGAAATGGTGGTCTTCAGAGGAGGTTCTTATCTTTATAACGAAATCGAATTAGAATTGGAGAAAATAATTTCGATGTGTTTAGGTTACATTTTTAATGTTACACACTCATAAGTGTGTGTAGCATTGCTTTAACCGTAATTAACCAATTAAACTGCAATTGCATCATAAATTTCTGGCGGTACTATCCCTCAAAGGAAAACCTTTAGCCAAATTCCTTTGTTTTTCTTGTAAAATTACACCTTTGGCGACTTCGCGAGTTTTAAAATTCCTTCCTGCTTAGCTGAATTATTCTTATATAACTCTTTTAAGTTCATCTTAGGCAGGGTTGTATTGGTTACAACCGGTTTTAACCATTCTGGTCAAAATCCATTTTGACAAGTTTTGACCACTGAAATTCACTTTTCAATATATTTAATATTGATGGAACATAGTTTATTAGCATATCATAAAGGCAAGTGACATTTGTGAAAAATGACTTAATATAACTAACTCCAGCAAAAAACAAATATAACATAACACCAAGACAAAAAAAAAATGTTTTACATATTTTTTTTAACAAGCTGTTTTATATGTCATTTATATTGAATTCAAAAAAAGTAACAAGTTTTGTAGTCGTCTCTCAATTTAAACGATGTCGTCGTTTATTTTGGATGACTCCGAACTTTGAAAATAATCTTTCTATAGCTGGCACGACAGTCCATGAGATGTATCGTAAAATCAACCCATTTTATGTTCATGCATTTCACCTTCTTCATGGCTGCCCACCAGACATCCGGTCCGAGTCTATCTTTAACTGTACTCTTTTTTAACTGTAATTCATGCTTTGTTTTTTTTACTGAAATTGGATTCTATTTTTACAATTGAATGGGCATGGTTCATTTTTAAAATCCAAACACTCTTCTTATACCGTATAAGCATGTTCAATATCGTGAACTTGTGAGTGCCCTAATTTGTTGAACTGCACTACAATTTTTATTGCTTATTAAGTCATTTTTAATTTCAAAACATATTGTATACTAAAATCAAGACCATTTAAAACTATTTTTAACAATTCTGACCCTTTCTGACCATTTTTAACCACTTTTAACCAGTTTTGGAAGGTTAAAATCACTTTTATCCAGTGTCCTAGTCAAAATCAGTTTTGAACGGTCAAAATTACAACCCTGCTCTTAGGTACGTAACTTCTTATACGTCATCGTGTGTTTAATGTTAATGCACTTATTGACCGGCTCCCTTGTGCACCCACACCACTGTAAAACAAGATGTAAGGTGTCTTCGAGGTAGATCGTCTCTCTATTTAACCCCTTTTTTTGGTTCAGGGTTTAACAGCTACACTGTTTCTAGCAGGGATAAAATTTTGTTGTGGCTCAAAACACCCTTTACATTATGTATATATATATATATATATATATATATATATATATATATATATATATATATATATATATATATATATATATATATATATATATATATCAATGCAATACAATATACGACCGGCTAATGATTATAGTACCCGCGGTTCAAAATTTTGCTGCTATAGGAGACTGGAAAATGAGTGGAATACAAAACGTTCTTTATTTTTGAAACCAGTAAATATAAGTGAGTAGTAAAATAAAACACAAATTGTTTGACAATAAATACTTTATAAGAACACATGTTTAATGTTTACAAAAATCAATATTGCAGAGATAAGATAATTTAACAGATATGTTTATAATCTTTAAATTCTGTTTTTCTTTTTCAAAATGCTCTTTTAAAAAAATTCGATGTATTCTTTACATACACTACACCAGGATGATGTCTGAAATCTTGCCTGAATATTGTATATGTGTAACCAATCTGAAGTCAAGTTGGATTAACAGCGTATATGCCAAAATATTTTATTAAAAAGTAGTCTTTGGAACCATCGAAGAATTTTATTATTTAACATTTTGTCTGTCTCCATATCAACGAATAATTATGTTAGATAAAAAGCAAACATAACTAAATTTAAGAAGATTAAATTGCTTTCCACTCTTTAAATGTAGTTCATTGTATATGCCATGTGATACACAAGTGTGTAAAGCATTGGATGCGTATTTAATGAATGACTAGAGAAACAAAAGGTAATATCTCGATATCTGAGCGTTTAACTGAAAAGTTCGTATAAATTTAAAATGCTACTCAGAATTATTTTCTGTTTCAAATAGTGTGTCAGATGAGATAGACAATCCTATGAAGCATTACGAGAGGACGTACACAGGCAAAAGGCTTAGTCATATCACGATATCCGAACGTTTAACTGGAAAATCGAAATAAATGAAACACTCTTCTCCAAATCCTTTTCAGCTTAAAATAGGCATTTTATATCACATGCGATATGCAGTATATAGATGTGTACACCTTATGCGTTGTACATTAGAGGCAAAGGGTTAAAATAGAATCGCGATATTTTAAAGTTGAACTGAAAAATATAACTAAATTTAACCATATGAGAATTTTATTTTAAATTAAAACAAAAGACAATGCCTATTTATAAATTTTAAGGGAATACCTGTGATATTTTCTGAAAAACTGTGCATTCTATTTTCTATGGAAGGTGTAGGGCCTTCGAACTGCCCTCGCTCTATTCACTTTAAAATGACAGCTTTCTTACCTCAGCGGTACAGTGACAGTTTTTAAAACATTCAAACTGAATGATCGGTTTCACCTCTTGGATTCGTACTTCAGCAGACCTTGTATACGAGTTCTCACTCATCTCTGCAGTACGAAAAACATTTTTACAGCCTCCTTCATGAATAAACATTCTCCGAGATCAGTTCGAAGAATGGAGACGAAGAAAAGGGACGTTAATGGGCTCTCGTTTATTCCAGAACATGTTTTACTGAAACGCGTCTCACGACAAACCAGCACAAGTAAAAAAAAAGAACTCTATGACAGATATTACAAATTAAAGTTTTGTCCGGCAAAGTTTACGAACTAAAAAATTTTTCTCGGAAGAAGAGAGTTATCGGGTGTCGCCGCTAAACTGGACTTTCAAGTAGGTTTCTGTTATCGTCGATGATTTGCACACACGCACACACGTGGGAAGTGTATTCCCACGGTGAGGGAATGTGAAGGTTCCGAAAAAATAAATTATTTAATTAAAAGATAAAATATTTATACAAAAGTTGTCTAGGGTTATCAACATTTCACAAGAATATCTATGCCCTTGTGGCAACAAGATTTACGCTCGACTAAGTCATGCCCTTGCGTAAGATTTTTTAAGTCGCTTTCTTTTAGTTCCCATACATTTGGGATCATTTTTTTTACTGGCCACCGAGTTTCGGGGATCTTAACGTTGTCTGAAAAACTGCGCCAAATATTTTTCTTCAAAGCTCAATAGATTCGAGTCATTGCTCAGCATTTACAGTCGTAAAGTGGTCGCAGTAAGGTTTTAGAAATATTGTTTTCGAGCCAGGGTTTATGTATGGAGGTATAAATGACTTTTGAGACCATATAAGCTCGTCTTAGTGTTAAAAGCAAAGAAGAGCCTACATTCAAGCCTAATTAAAGCCGGTCCCTTCCTCTTTAACTGGACAAGTTCGTTTACTTCTGCAGGTAGAGTATTTCATGCATACGTATGTATATATATGCCGTGATCCAGTGTTAAGGCGAATGGAAAAATTACTCTTTCTTAGTAAAAACACTTAACATGGAGTTTCTGTTTCGGGCATAGCTTGGGCTATTTTCATTTATTCGTGGCGAGGACAAGCGTGGAGTTGTTGACAGCTCCATCACCAGGCGCTAACTTATTCTTCTAGCTTGATTAGTCATCAACTTCCTGTGAATTATCACTGCGCTTGAGCGCATTACTCCAAAAGGTTATGCAAGCGTGGATCTTTTTCATTTATTTTATTATCAAATTCCCTTTTAAAATCATTTATAACTCACGTAATTTCCAACTACCCAATTTTTAGACCTGACGTGTGTATATATATATATATATATATATATATATATATATATATATTAAAAATGAGATTTTAATACACATATATATATATATATACATTAAAAGAGAAACAGTACTCTTGCAGCATAATATAGACTTGCAAGAAAAAATATGATAATCTGGCAGTAAATACTTACTATATAAGTGTGTGCGAACTTAATTTCTACGTCTTATCCCTCCTTGACTCAATAAATTTTTTCAGTTTTAAAGGAACGTTAGTTTAATAATTTATTAAGCTAATTTTTTATCTTCAATGGATATATATATATATATCTACATATATACAAACATATATATATATATATATATATATATTTATATATATTTATGTTTATACAATACATACATACATATATATATATACACAAACATAAATATGGAAAGTGAGAATTTTACTCACCGATATCCTCTATTAATTTTCGGGCTTTCCGAGTGAGCCAAAGTAATACGCAGTCGTGGTTCCATCAGCGGTGGAAGTGTTATCGAAGACAAGAAGAGAGCATTGAAGGATCGCAATCAACGTGAAACTCTTTCCCAGCAACAGACTCGGCAATGTCAACAGTCAGAAAGGAACCATTTTTCTGGGCACAGATGGAAACCTAGTATAATTAGCTTTGGGGACGGATAGAAAGAATTCGAACACTCCTTTTAATTCTGAGATTGTGTGGCTGGAAAATGAGGTGAGAAGGGGAAAAATAAAAACTTAGATGGATATTTTAGGTGTAATAATTTTGATCTACAGGATAATCGGATAACGATCAATTCCTTATAAAAATCATCGAAGAAGATTTTCGTTAGAAAAAATATTGAGGTGTGATGACATGTCGGAAAGACAACAACAATTCTTTTCTTGTGCTGGAGAAAGAGACACATTCCTTAAGCAGCGCAATATCAGACGTCTGGAATTTTTTCCTCTTACCCATTCCCTTATCGAAAACAATTGATTTTTCACAGCCTCCTCTTTCGAAAGGCATTGTTTGGTTTTCCCTTCTGCTCGATGTTTCGAGTTCCATATGATGTCTGATTTATTATTTTTGCCGAATCCAACAATATCTTAAATTTATTAACTGTTGACACCGTAGAGTAAAATGTAAACAACGATGAATAGGAAAGTTGATCTCGGTAGAAATTCGGTGTTATTTTGAACACCATGAAATTCCATTTATAAAGAGTGAAATCGTCGTGGCAAAAGAACTATTTTGTGTGACACGTGAAATGAAGACTGTTGCGTGCTGCAGTCACTTCATTTTGTGGCGATCTCGTGACCGGAGGGTGTCTGGATGGAAGCGGCCTTCGATCCACCGTGTTCATTAATGGCGAACGGGGGGAGGTAAAATAGGTTCTTGGTCGCCATGTCCTCGAAGTTTCCTACTGAGTTGACCGCCCAGGGCTAGATAGGTTCTGCTGGATTTCCCCTTCTCAGTTACGATCGAGGCAATGCCCCCCCCCTCATTCCTTGAAACTTCTCAACACACGTGGTGCCAACCAACCCATATCCAGATTATTCTCCGTCCATCGATAGCAAGTTTGCATCTTCCTCTCGGGTTCTAATGGGTACTCTATAAGACTCGTCCCCAACAGTGAAACTGCCAACATTTGGTCATTTTTCCTCCCGTTTGCCGATGCATGTTTTCAGTAAAATCAATGCAAACTGAAACGGCTCCAAATAAACAATTTCCATCACTTAACACACAATGGGGAGTATCCGTGTTAAAATTAAACTTTCACGAAACGTATATAACAACAGCTGTGTGTGTGCTTATATACACACATATTTATATCTACGTATTGTGAAGACCCCCCCTTTTGTCCAGAACTAACGATCGGATTCAGCTAATTTGAAGCCTCCTGTTACGACCGGCTACAATAGCACGGCTACAGAGTGTCTGGGAGGGTGACAGTTTAATTGAATAGGTGTCACGCCCTGATCGGTTGCTGGTAATGACCCCCGAGGATTGCCTGGAGAAGCCGGGATCGGGACAGCTAGCAAATGAGAATTCAACTTAAAAAACTATCTGTAACCTTAGCTGGAGTTCTCCGGTAACTGGAATCGTAACGGACCCAAAAACGGTTGGCGGGACCGTCCCTGACCCCCAGGTATAAAAAGCCTTGAATTTGTCGACTCGGGGCTTTTCGACATTTTTTTACGGAGGTGCTTCGACCTCGTGGAGGTTTCTGCGACTTTTGACTGGAGCCAGATTGTGTTCGGGAGGTTCGTAAAGTCCGCTCATATAAGGAACGGCAGGATCTCGGACACCAAAGGGGGATAGATTGAATTTGCATTGCACCCTGGAAGAGCCTTCCCGATTTGTGAGATTATTTAATCTCTTTTTTTAATCCGACATTGATCGTCATCGTAATTTAGTGCCAGCAAAAATCTTCTACGTTTCGACTTGTTTTGAGAGAATTAGAATTCCTCTGTACGTACCCCTTTTTTACTCCGGAAAAAATTGATTTCCAATTCTATTATGACTGTGATCTTTCTTCAGGCTACTTCTCACTCAAGAACATTGAAGTAGTCGCAGTATGTATGTGTAACTATATATATGTGTGTATGTAAGAATGTATATTTAAACACACACATACATTATATATATATATATATATATATATATATATATATATATATATATATAATATACACAATGTATTATTAATACATATAGTAATGTATCTAAATATATATGTATAGATCAATTTATTGATTGAGAGTTTGGTTTGGAGTGCTACGGTCTACTTTTTGCAACACGAGGGCTAATAAGACCTGGACCTACTGCTTAAAGCCGATTCCGAACGGCTACGAACATCCATGCCATAGTTGGATTCGAACCCACGAACTCCGGTTCCGAAGGCCAGCACCTTAACCAATCGGCCATCGTTCGGCTTATTGATTGATATAGTACTAGATTTTATAAAATAGTATGCTTGACTTGGGCGTTCTATTGTTAATTTAATTCTCTCACAATGCATAAGAGCTGATACGAAATATATTATTACTACTGTCTGCGTACAGTTACAGAGGCAAAGTTAGAACAGCAAATTAAAAGCGAATTCATTTTCATTTTCTACACTCACTCACTCGTACATTTAATTTTAAAACCCGCGACATCGACATTTGGATTCCGCGAATAATTAGGATGTTTCTACATTTTCCTACCTACCTTGGTTTATATTTTTATTTTATGACGATTCTCGAAATAGCTTCTCATAATTCTGTCGAGTGGAGGGATAATTATTGTATGAGAAAGGCAATTTAAAATATTTTCTTTATTTTCCTGCGGCGCATTAAACACAAGAGAATGCGAAACTTGCAGCGAAATAATTTGAAAAATGATCTTAGCTCATTGTTTTTAAGGTAATGAATGCGGCAGAGGAAAAAAAAAGGTGTATTTTTTGGCACTTCTTCGCAGATGATTAACGGGGGAAATTAATAAAATGGGATCAAATAAATTGGATATAAGAATGAAAACGGTGCAAAAAATGAATCGATACAAAAATAAAAATGACTGCGTAAGAGTTTGATAGCATCTCGTTTGAGATCAAGAAGAAAGGAATAAGAAGTAATAAAAGGATAAACAATCAGAAATTATTCTCTTCAAATAATATACTTTTATATTTGCTAATAAAAATAGATTTTATTGTTGCAAGTGAGGATTCCGTTGATGGAGGGAAAATGCACTCGGTACAAATACCATCTAACTTTCAATGTTACAGTAAGGCATTAAAGCAATTTACTGGGGACGGCGGCCAATGGATACATCATCTATATATAATCACGGCGTACATTAATCCACCGGTTACACGAAAATGAAACCCTTATTATTTTTAATTGAGATGCCTAAGCAACTAGCAGTCTTAGCACTATGAAAAGAACGCTAGAGGTGGAACTAAACTTTTATTTAAGATCTAAGAAAACGACACGTTTCTCTGACTACAGCAGGGAATGCAATGATACCCTTGCACTTACGATTGTTAACATCACGGAGAGGCTTTCCAGGGAACCGACAGCAAATTTAACAGTTAGATAAACGGAAAAAAAGGGAACCATTCACCTGGGAACAGAAAATGGACATTCGTAACACGGTTGTAATTTTGAACGGTCAAAACTGATTTTGACCACGACACTGGTTAAAAATGGTTTTTACCGTCCAAAAGGGATCAAAAATGGTCAGAAGTGTTAAAACAGTTTTAAATGGTTTTAATTTTAATATATAATATCTTTTGTGAATAGAAGTGACTTTCAATAAGCAATAAAAAGAGTAGTGCAGTTCAACAAAATAGGACACTCACAATTTCGTGAGATTGAACATGCTTATACAGTATAACAAGAATGTGTGAATTTTAAAAATGAACCATGCACGTGAAGTTGTAAAAATGGAATCCAGTTGCAGCAAAAAAAAACATAAAATATGTGTCACAGTTAAAAAAAGAGTACAGTTAAAGATTATTTTCAAAGTATCCAAAATAAATGACGAAATCGTTTCAATGGAGAGACAACTACGAAACTTGTTACTTGTAACCGTTTTTCGAATTCGACATAAATTACATATAAAACAGCCTGAATAAAAAAAAATAAGTAAAACATTTATTTTTTGTATCTTGGTGATATATATATATATATACATATATACATATATACATATATACATATATATATATATATATATATATAATTTTTTTTAATTTTTTTTTTGCTGGTGTTATTTATATTATGACATTTTTAACAAATGTAACTTGCCTTTATCATAGGCTAGTAAACTATGTTCGATGAGTATTAAATATATTGAAAAGTGAATTTCGGTGGTCAAAATGGATATTGACCAGGATGGTTAAAGCCAATTAAAACCACTGGTTTTAAACCCCCATGGTTAAAACCGATACAACCCTGATTGGGAATGGTTGCAAAGAATAGAAGTACCTTTTAATTTTGAGGATAGGAAAATAGATATGAAACAACTGAGAAGGAGAATCTTAGAGATAAGTGTAATAATTTTGATATATACCGTGCGAATTTTATACTCGACGCGACAATGGGATCTTGCACGGGCCCAAATAAGTGAGCCCAAGTAGTACACAGTCATGGTTCTGTTACAAGGAAGCAGCCAAGTCCGTGGTGGAACATTTATTTAATGACCAACGAAAACAGGCTGTTGAATAATCACAGAAACACAATTCTAGTACAAATTTCGTCTCCCAGCGAGAGATATTCCCGTGAGACTTAGTCGGCGTCAACGGAATTTAGATCTTAGGACAGCTAGAAAAGTCTGCGAGTGGACAGAAAATAAGCATAGTGTGAAGACCCCTTGGTTCAGAACACTAACGCTCTGTTCAGCTGTAACCTTAGCTGGAGTTCTCAGGTAACTGGAACCGTAACTGATTCCCAGATATAAAAAGCCTAGAATCTGGCGACTTGGGGCTTTTCGACATTTTTTACGGAGGCGTTTCGACCTCGCGGAGGCTTCCGCGACCGGAACCAGCTTGTTTAAAAATTACGCTCGGGAGACTCGTAAGGTCCACTCATATAAGGAACGGCAGGGTCTCGGACACCGAACGGGGGATAGATTGGGTTCGCGTTGCACCCTGGAAAGGCCTCCCCATCGTGTGAGAATATTTCATTCTGTTTTTTATGACTGTGATCATCACAGATATGTTATCCAACCAAACATCCTTTACATTTCGAAATGTTTTAGGAGATTTCGTTTTCGTCTTAACGAGTTTTGTCTATCATTCACATTCTATAATCGTGTTCAAAAAGTCGAAATGCGTTACAAAAGAAAATGATTTATTATAAAATATTTTTCGATTGTTTTCAACCCCTGACACCTTTTCGAACACGAATACATCGCATAATGATTCGCGTTATTGCGAGAGGAAGCGGTGTTTGTGGAATTCGTATCGATTTATAAAAAGATAAATACATTCGTAAACGACTTTTGTCGTTTCATTTAGCATTGATTTTTGCCCCTGCACCTTTTTCGTGCCAAATGCAGGATGTCTAGTTTACAGATTCCTCGGGGGATGTTTCTTCGGAAAGATTGGATTTCCGGAGCAAACTATGGAAATGAGGCGGAAAAATGAGAATACAAAACCGAAGGAGAACAGACGCTATTTAAAATTTCGTGGCAGCTGTTACCCAGAAAAATAAATCCTGCTTACTCACCGCGAGGATTTAACGAAATAGTTATGAATTTTGCGACCAAGTTTCATTAAAGTTTGGATTAGTTTGTGAACAAACGCCGTCGCCAAATGGAAATAATTTTGGCTCACAAAGATTTCACTGCACTTTTTCTATTTCGTTTCTTTTCATAGTGTTTGTAATTATACGAGGACATATTTCAATTTGTGAGTCCCTGAGGCGTTAAAAATAGTAAATATATTTTTCTCCCCGTTATAATGCTTAAAATGTTACAAATGTATTATTTTTGAAAAAGAAAAACAAAAGTTTAAATGAAATATCTATTTTTAATATTTTCACATATATGGGAAATATTAACGGAGGACAGTCATCTTTGCTCCAACGACATCCTTTTCTAGATCAATATAATAAATAATCCAACACTATTATTATCTCTATCAAGTCTCACGAATTCCTTTGAACTTTGCAAATCCTTTAAAGTATCCGAGAAACAGCGAGAGATGATGCGAAACAGCCACCAGAAAGTATCTCTGTATACTGGGAAAATGGCAATTTTAATAGGACGCACCGATTTCGGAATTGAAATACCATTTTTTCTCTTGCCCGGTATTCCAAAATGGGCGCATTTGTGTCTCCGTCATAGACAAGAGTGGATGCTTTCTCAGTCGTTCGCTGTATTTTCCCCCATTTTCGTTTCTTATTTAATGTTTATCATACCAAAGACGAGATCATAGTTTTTGAGTCGACTACTAGATTCTTCCGAGCAGTTAAATTCTAAAAAATAAATAGATGCATTCTGGTACGAAACCTAACCCTTTGCCTGGTGTGCATTCCATATAATGTACATATGTGATGCTATACACGTTTGTATATTGCATATAGTACACAATGATATAAAATCTTTTACTTAAAATATAATTTACAGCTTATTCTTTGTGATATACAAGCGTGTAAAGCATTAGATGTAGATATCGTACTAGACAGGCGAAGGGTTAAATAACAAAAATATATTATTTATATTTATAAAAGCTTTGTTACACCATAATCTTGTTGTCTAAAGCTTACTTGTCTTACATATTAAACCTCTCTGGACCACGATTACTCTCTGTAATGTTCAGATTTTTAAAAAAATGTCCCCTCTACACTATATTAGTGTGAAAAATGTGTATGCTAATAGAAATTACACACACTGCATCACCATTAAGATTCTGCCAGACCCCAATCTTTCGGATGTTTTGGTTGGGTAGGTTTGGTTGTTTGGATGGGCTAAATGATTATTTAATCTTTCTTTTTTTCTTTAAAAGAAAATTATAAAACATAAAAAACAGCTTGCTAGCCGAAAAATAATCGCCTCTGATAGTAAGCTCACTCGGCAAAACGAAGTCACCTATCCAACCCCTCCCCTGATCGACCTTTAGTCCCCAGTGCTTTTATGCCAAAATCTTTAGCTAACTTTTTGTTTGCTTTTTTTATTTCACTTAATCCTTCAAACAGGCGACAACCTCTCTCCCTTTTCCTTTCAACCTCAAGTGACCGTCCAAGGGTAAGTCCGCTTTCTCAAAATCTTTTCTGTTTTAGTTCTTCTTTTAAGCTTTCCTGGCTGTGTTCCTCGCATGTCTCGTGTCACTCCTCTTTCTCTTCATTCCATCTCACGTAATTTGAGATTCTCTCAATTTCCCTTGGACCCTAGGAAGTCCAGCCACCATCGCATTCCACCATCGGATTCCACCGTCGCAGATCCAGACAGCGAGTCGACCACAGATCAAGGACGAGGAAGGGCTTCGTAGGGGTAGGTCTGCAATAATCAGTGGCTCTGCAAAGTGGTCAGCATAAGACGAAAGCCAGAGTAAGCTTTCGTAACAAACTCAAAAAATTCCTCCTTGTCGGCTTTATTTTTATTAATTAGTTCAAATTTGTAATCTCTTCCCCTCCCCTCTTTTTACGGTCAGGTGTGGCTAGGGTTTTTTTCTACCCAGAAACTATTTCGAAGTTTCGGAGGACTTTTTCAAGCAATTCGAATCAGGGGGGTTCGCAGAGTGGCCCAAAGTTCCGTCACAATGACAGGGTTCCGAGGACCAAGGTTGCGACTGTCGCTTCTCAAAACTCCCTATCTCCTCGTTTGGCGTTCTGGTTTCCTGTCTTTAGGTGCAACGAGCTTAATCCTGTTTAACTTTTTTTGTTTTGGTTCCTCATTCGGCACTCTCACTCTTTCCGGCGTCAAGAGGTCCTCTATAAGCCTCCAGTAGTCTTCCAAATTCCTTCTCCCAGCTCCATTCTTCTGCGTTCGCTCCTGGATTGCACCTGACGGGTACTTGAAGGGTGACCGGTGTAGCGGAAGCCTGGAGAACCTCATGGGCCTGGTTCGGTAATGGATTGTTTGCTAATACAACAATCGGCATTGAATATTTCGGGTTATTAGTCGGCAGCTGTTACCAAAGGAAATAAATCCTAGTTACGCACCGGGAAGATTTAACGGAATGGCCAAGTTTTTAAACTTACGGCTTTTTTTTTCTTCTTTTTTTCTTTGACTCTTGTAAGGCTTTCAAATGTTAAAGATTTCTATAATTTACTTCTTTTTTCCCATTTCGTTTAAGTGTTTGAAATTCGTGCGTCACACCGCACCCCTCCCCGTTATGAGCCCACTTTGGAATGCAAGAGAAAAAATGGTATTTTAATTCCGTGAAGCCCAAAATCCTATGCATACTATTTTAATTGCCTTTTTCCCAATAGAGATACTTTTCCCTGCATTATTTCTCAAAGGATTTGTGAAATTCAAAGGACACTTCATAGAGATAATAATAGTATTGGATTAGTATATTATATTGATCTAGGAGAGGATGTCATTGGAGGAAAAGTCTGTAACATTTCCATATACGTGAAAATATTGAAAATAGCAGTGATTTTGTTTAAAATTAGGTTTTTCTCAAAAATAATCTATTTCTAACATTTTGAGGATACTAATGAATAAAATTAAAAAGGAAACTTTTTCCCGTTTTTCGCATGTTTTCCTTAAATATATTGCACAAGCAAGGGGTTATCTACTACATTATTTCTAGAAACTCAATAGATGCGATGCAGTCTGTTTTCAGAAAGGGATATGAAACGAATACAAACTTGGTGAAAATTGGAAAGAAGTCGCATTTTCCTTTCGTCGTTTTGCATAAATGTTTTAATTTGTTTTTGTCTGACGAATTTCATAAAAAATAAAATCAGAACCAAACTTAGGGCTCATAAAAAGTTTTTCGAATTCTCCAAAGTAAGCAAACTATAATAAAAATCAATCTCAGATGGAATATACAGTTAGACAGCCGCCGTCGTAAATGTTTCCACACTCTGGAAGCGTCCATTAATTTCATGGGGCGTGAAAATAAAACCATTTCTTCTTGTTTGTGAATTTATTTTAAAATTTGTACGCCTATAACGCTTTCGAAAAAGAAAGTACTCGGTAATTTATACGCGAACCATCTTGGCAGGAGTACATAACTACTTAAAATCTGTTATCTGTTTAAAAATATTTCAAAAATTCAAACGATAGTTCTCTTGTATTTCTTAACCTGATAATTTAAAATTTTATGAGACTCGAACAGTTTATCTGTAAGAAATTTATTTTCCCATTTCAGTGTCGCCCAGTTCTATACACGCTCTGGTCGTGTTATCTGAATATTCTTTGCACGTTTTACTTTTTAGACTGGTTGCGAGAGATATATTGCTTTCGATTATTTTTCTGTATTTTAAGGACTCGGGCAGAAACTTTTAATCTTTTGCAATTTAGACCTTGTTAAGTTTTTATTAATGTTCCATCAGTAGTTCTGGAAATTAAAAATTTTCGAAGTTTTAATTTCTGTTATCCGAATATTCTTTTCACTTAAACTGTAACTTTTTAAGAGAGATCTATCGAGTATTTTCATCCTTTTTATGATTCGGTCAGAAATTTTAAAGCTTTTGAAATTCATACTTTGTCAGGTTTTTAAAAATGTTTCTTTAATTGTTCTTGAAATTTTTTTTTTAATTTCTTATCTTTGCAATTTATCTGCTCTCGCTTACGTATAAATAGCATTTAAAAGAGCTAACCTCACTTGGACTCCTTTGACCTCCTTGTTGACACAGAAGTCTGAAGAATACAGAAAACTGGGGGCCATCGTCGGCCATTCCCAATTGGCAACCCGTGCCCATTTCCGTGATGTATTTCTGGTTTATCATGGGCTGTTGTATAGTGGAGCGCTACGGTCTATCGTTTTGTTCGACAGGGCAGTTGGTTAGTTTTCTGTGTAAATGTTTACATGGTTAATAATTTTCCTAAATGTTCAATATCTCCATTATGAACAATCATCCCTGAAGTACAGTTAGTACTGAATAGCTTTCTACCTATGAATAATGTGCATAAAATAAACGTGTGCGAGATATTTCTTCTTTGATGAGCCTTTAAATTATCGACACTCACAAAATTGAAGAAGCTTTTCACAGAAAAATATTTTGGATTTAAAATATTAAGCTCATTTTTTTTAGATATATTCTTGTTCAAAACAAGGAAGTAACCGAGTATGCACAAAGATGAAATATCGGCCTTTTCAAATTGTTGAATGCCATATTTTATCTAAAACAGTCCTATAAAAGAATGAAAAAGAATGTATGGCTTGATTGGTGGGTTGGATTGACATTTTTGCTACACGGGGACTCGACCATACCTGGAATTCAAATCTACAGATTCTACTACCGAAGAACAGCACCTTACTGTTTGGCCGGCTATTCTAAACATATATAATCATTTTTTAGATATATTCTGTATATGTATATATACAAGGAAGTAACACACGAGTATGCAAAATATATATATATCTGTATATATATATATATATATATATATATATATATATAAAATATAAGATGTATATATGAATGTATATATTGATGTGTGTATATACATTTTTATGTATACACACACTCACCATATATATATATATATAAATCTACAGATTCTACTACGTATATATGTACATGTATATATTACATGTGTGTATTCAAGTGTATATACACACACACATATATATATATAATATATATATATATATTTATATATATATATATATATATATATAATATTATATATATATATATATTTGTATGTGTGTTATATATATATACACACATGTATATACACACATGTATATATATAATATATATATATAATAATATATATGTGTGTATATATATATATATATATATATATATATATGTATGTATTATATTATATTTATTATATATATATATTATATGTAATAAAACATGTGTGTTATGTTATATACACTATATATATATATATATATATATATATATATATATATGTGTGTGTATACATATATACACACATGTATATACACACATGTATATACACACATGTATATACACACATGTACATATATACATGTACATATATATATATAATAGATATATATATATATATATATAAACACATATAAATGTGTGTTTCACTATATGAAATATATATATATATATATATGTATATATACACACAAATATAAATATATATATATATATATTACTTTGTAAAATATATATATATATATATATATATATATATATATATATATATATATATATATATATATATATATTATATATATATATATATATATATATATATATATATATATATATATATATATATATATATATATATATATATATATATATAATGTGTGAGTGTGATTAAAATTTTCTTTGGAGTGCTTGGGGGAGATGATTTAAATTTCCTTTTGGAGAAAGAGGCAGCTTATTTTCTGCGTCATTTACTTATCGGGATATTATGAATCCAGAAATAGCCCTCGACCAAATCAATAAAGCCCCCAGGAGTTATTTCGCAAAATTAGAAATATGAACACCCCCTGCCGCCCTCCTCCCGGGAGTTTATCTTCTGTGGACATTAGTGGCTTCCCCCTGTCGGCACTTTAAGCTATCGTATATATATATATTCGTGTCGGTGGCGCACAAAAGGAAATGATTAAAATCGTTCGATTCAGGAAATTGCAGAGAAAAAAGAAAACTATCCCGAAAATCTATTTTGAGTCCAAAGCAAGGAAGTTGATTTTTCGACCAAATTCTAAAGGAGTTTCGGAGAGAAAAATGGAGGATTCGGGCTGATCAAAAGTCTCGAACTTTTTGCTGACAAAATGAGTTTTAAACTTCGAATGAGGGCTAAAATATTTCAATTTATTAAATAGTAGAGAAAAAAACTGTCATCAAAACTAAATTTTATTAGAATTCGAGGAACTAGATTTTCTTTTGTAAATTTCTGTGAGGGTGAAAACGGGCAATCGAAACAAACTTTAAACTTGACATTTTGAATAAATTCGTTTGTTTTATTAAATTTCAGCGAAACAACTGTTCTAAAACCCTGTTTTCAGTAATAGGCAAAAAACTTGATTTTTCGACCCAATTCTAAGGAAGGGAAGTAGCGAACACTAAAGATTTCAGTTCATCAAGGATATTGTTCTGTTTGAATCTGAAATAAACTTTAACTACGGAATGAGACTAAAATCCTTCGTTTTGTGAAAATGCGGACAAGAAGAGGAGCTAGAAATCCGTTTTCGATAAACTTCGGAGAAACTTTTTCGACCCAATTCTAAGAAATTCGTGGTGAAAATTCTGTTGATTTGTGCTGATAAAGGAAATGTTCATTATGGCTCCGAAATAACCTTTAAATATAGAATTGGACTAAAATCGTCCGGTTAATAAGATTTTCGACAAAAACTGATCTAGAAATGTACTTTTAATAAAATGCGAGGAACTTGATTTTTAGAATAAAATCTGAGTGATCGTAGTAAAACTCTGAAACGATCAAAGCTGATAAAAGGTTAAGCACATTTATGTTCCGAAATGACTTTTAAACTGTGAATAAAATACTGTCCTATAAACCTATTTCGAATAAAATACGAGATACTTTATTTTTCGAACAAATTTTAAGGGGATGTAATGGCAACATTTTGATGCTTCGATCTTACACATTTTGGCTCCAAATCGACCTCAACACTTTGAATATGTAACTAAAATCGTTAGTGTATTGTTGTGAAGAAAAAACTGTCCTGAAACCAATTTTGAATGATAATCGAAGATACTTATTAAACACTTTCGTACTATAAAATAGGAAATGACGTGAATTCACGTAGTTGAAATCAGAAATCGAACTGGAAATAACATAAATTCATATCAGCAGAAACCGTGAATAAAACTTGAAATGACGTGAATGCACGTCTGAGGTGACCTAGTATAGAACTTGGAATGGCGTGAATGTGTGACAGCGAAACCAGGAACAGAACTAGAAATGGCCTCAATTCACGTCAGACGACTGGAGTTGGGAATTCATGTCGGCGAAACTAGGAATAGAACTTGAAGTGACCCAACATTGAGTCAACTAAAGTGGAAATTGAACTTTAAATGACTCTAATTCGTGTCATCAAAACTAGGAATAAAACTTGAAAGGGCATTAATTCACACCAGAGGACGCGAACGCATTAACCGTTTGAGAATTAACTGTTTGGTAGAAATCTTAAGTAAATCGGTTTTCTGTCTTTTTTAATTTTCTACATTTTTCTTAACATTAAAATCAACAGAAATGCAGTAAGATAAAAATACAGTAAATTTATTATTAATAACTTGACGCCTGATCTTAGAAATTAGTGCCACTGATTCAGATGAAGTGTACTTCTATTAGATTGGCGTATCCCCCCTTTCATCGCCTCCCTGCACCCCAATATTTCGAACGTTAAAATACCTCCATCTCGGAAACTGTGGAGCAGTGAGTGCTGACTCATTTCGCGCCGGTTTCTCATTTCATGCCTCGATATTTGTAATTCCGCGTTTTCAATCTTCCTTAGAAAAGGCAGCCAGCATAAAACGTAGGGTGGTTTGGACATTCTCATACGTTTAAATACCGAATTTAGAATATACGCCATACCTTTAATATCTAAAATTCACCAAATTAAACATTATTTAATGTAATGTTGAAATAGGGGTGTCGAAATGGCAATTCATGGGCCACATGCTGCCGGCCAGAAAAATGTTTTGAACTGTGGTGGTATTCACAAAATTTATGATTGAAGCAAATATAGCAGTTAATATTGTAAATATAATATTATTCGATTGGTCTAGTGTTTATGCCCGTTTATAATGCTGTATGTACCGGGTGTCCATAACTAATCTTGTCTACAGTCGGAACTATTGTTCAAAAAGTTTTGAAATACTGAGTTGGACATACAGATGGGGTGAGAATTTGTCCGAGGGAATAAAAAGGGGAGTTTAACAAGAACACGTTTTTGGATTAATTACACATTTGCAAACATTTACTCTAATTAAAAAATGTATTACAACAAGACATGTTCAATAGGCCTCCCAAAATTGCTGAAACATCTAAGTCCCATGGAAACAAAATCGCTTGCTTTTGGGGCGACACTGATGACTTGTGTATATCCGCGGACATTCTAAACAAAGCAATTTCACCGTAATGACGATCGGTTAGACAGATCGATACCACAACGTTGAACTTGTTTCTTTGATTTTGGGATTTGTTTCTAGCCACCAAACTCGAAATAATAGGGGCTCACTTCATGTGTAATGCGGGAGTTGGCGACATTTTCTCTGCCCAGGAAAGGGATGTTTTAGAGGTTTTAAAACAGGTGTGCAGAAGCTCCCTTTTGGCTTTGGGGGCATCTAGTCGAGTGAACGTTTCGGGCAGCAATGGAAGCAGGTTTCGTCTTTTAAAATGAATTTTAAAAATACTAAATAAATATATTACATTAATTTACATGATTTTTACCAGTAGTAAAACGCTGTGGTATCAGAAGTAGTTATTTTCCTTCCCTATCTTCTGCGTGAAATCAGGATAACATTCAGAAAAATATATTTGAGAGAATATAATGGTTATATTAGACGTTATCAGTTTACAGGAAAGATGAGTTATAAAAAACAAAAATTTGCTTTATCAGTAAAAGGTTTTTCAGGTTTTGGTTTGGAGCGCTACCGTCTACTACACGAGGGCTATTGAGACTGAGACCTACTGCTAAAAGCTGATTTCGAAAGGCTGTTAAGATCTATTCCCAGTGAGATTCGAACCCACGAACTTCGGAATCGAAGGTCGGCGCCGTTGCTTCGGCATGTCTCTCAGTAGCAAAAATTAGAATTGTTGAAGAAAATGACTTAAACATTTTGCCTCTTATAATTGAGTACTTCTCCTACCATACACTTTAAATTACGGGATTTTTCAAAAGAAGCGTTGAACACAGTATGGTGGTGGTAGCTTGAAAAAGGTTGAGAATCACCGATCTATTCCATTGGTTTTCAATGAGGGAAATACTGCCCACCAAGGAGCGGTGGTACGGTGATGGTGGAGGGGGGATAGGAGCATCTTCAAACTTAATTTTAAAAATACCAGGTAAATTTATTATATTAATCATATAATTTTACAATTTTTACCAGTAATAAAATAGTTACGCGAGGTACCAGAATTTTCCCCACTTGATGGGGCCGATATTCGAGAAATACACTTAATGAAATAACATTCGTCTGAGCTTGTCTCACTAAGAAAAAAATTGTCTTAATTAGGGAAGCGTTGAACCCATTTTGTCTCCGTAGGGAGGGACAGATTGAAAAAGATTAAGAATCGCTGATCTAGTCAGTCTAAACCAAGAACTCTACTGTTCACATGACACACCATGCTATCTTACGATTTAAAAGGGTAGATAGATGTCTTCATGTTGAACATGTCTAGAGTAAATGTCAGTTCAATGGGAAATTCGTTAAAAAACGCCTTCTGGTGACGAAATTTTGAATTTATTGTCTTTCAAACAAATTCCCCTCTCTTTACAGAATACAATAGTTTGTAGAGCAGTCAACTTTAAAAGCTCTACTGGGGATCTAAACTAGACCTCCAGCATGTGCATGTACAGGGTGCAATTCATAATATCTATTCGCGAATCTCAAAATTGCGGTTAAATGATTGCCAAAGGATATATGGAAATGTACCTACAAATCATCCATTAGACGTACGCACAGACGAATCGGACGTCCGAGAATGCTCTTATCGGACAATCCAGATTAATAATCCCGATAATGGCTTAGTTAAACCCTTTCAATGGCATCCATTATTGATGCCTTAAGACCTACCAATCTTGATTTCTAAGCTCTGGTGCAATACATGATTTCCATTCCATCTGTGGAGCCGATTCAATTACAAATCGAGCATTATCTTTAAAATGCGCTGTTTTCTGAATAATACACAGAGAAACGTTTGCTGATTCGTCTTCAAACTGATCATGAAGGATCATCATTATCCAACTATACCTGGATGTATCTTCATGTGAATTAGTCCCTTCACTTATAATGTTAGTGGGAGATCACGTTGATAGTCGGCAGACGATTAGGGTTTAATTCGTCACATTATCAATGCGATCTCGAAAACACCAAAGTTCTTCTTACATAAATGCTTTACATAACTAGTGACGCTTAATCTACGTCAAAGGGCGTTTCCTTGTCACTGACTCTTAAGACTTCTAATGGGTGGGCCCATATAACTATAAAACTTCTTTGGATATTTAACTGTGAAATATTTATTGTAACCTGATTTTTCTGTTGAGAAATCCACTAGTAAAGTGCCACCAAGCTTAAAAGGGAATAAACAGTATTATTCTATTTTTCTTGCATATTCGATAGAAGTAGTTCATTTTTGTCGTAGTTTATAATTGTAATTTATTTTTTTAAATGCATGTACAATCAAATTTATGACATTCTAATAGGTTGGGACAGACTTTTGTGGATAATTTGTACTCAAATTGTCAAGTGTCAGAAAATAATTTATCTATCTTCTATTCCGTATTGATTTTTGTGATGTTTAGCAATAAAATTTGTAAAAAAAAATCATTACTTTTAAAAGTATCTTGTGGAAGTTCCTTAGTTATTGAAATTCCTGGTGTTTAATATTATAAAATTTTAACATGAAAAATTAATGTTTCAATTAAAGCCAATTGGCAACAAAAGTATTTTTCTCGTTATTAGTGTAAGAAATTAAAGTCCATAAAACATTTTAATTAGATTTTAAAAAATCGGGCATGACAGGGTTAATCCTAACGTGTCTTTTGGGATGTATTTTACAACGGAATTCTTGATGTGGCACAAGATGATGTAGTAGTTAACTGCTAGGCTACTGGATTCGAGCCTGATAGGCGTTCTAAACATCTTTCTGTGTACAGGTTAAATCTGTGGATGTGTCGAGGGAGGGAATTGGGTACGACACTCGGATGAGCAAAATTTAGGGCGTGGCAATACGCACCCGACATGGTTCGCAGAACATCACGAGTCATCCCACTTTTTGAACGTTTGTTCCATCCTGCAGGAGGATAATTTACAAGTTTTTGCCCTGCAGCTGTCCGAGATTGGAAGGAAGAGTTTTACAGTGTTCCCTCGCCACTTCGCACTTCATATTTTGTGCCTTCAGTGCTTCACGGATTTTCCCAAAATATTCATCAAAAAATAAAAATAAAAAAATACAACCCTGTCGGCAGCCTCATTGCGGAAAGGAGCGTTGTTTCATGTTAACGTGCGAGGGAGAAAGATCTTTGCAAGTCAAACAAAGAGATGAGTTGACTCGGAGTACGTACCACGGGCTCTTCAGATGACAAAGTCTGCAAGTGAGGAAGAAAATGGAGAGGTAGATGAAGAACGCACTGAAAAGCGTGACCTTACCTCGGAGAATCTGCAACAATTGTGTAACATGGCAAGAATTTGCACAAGACATGGACGACAATAGGATTCGAGCTGTCGAGTTCAGCCATCGCGTCGACAGGGTTATATCCTTGTACAGGGGAATTTTGAAGGAAAAGGAAGAAAAAACAACAACTACCCATCACCCTGTTTCTCTCCAAGGTAAAGCCACCAGGTTCTACCGTCAACGTCTCTAGCAGAAGAGTCTGCGAGTGAGCCTAAAACTTCTACGATTCAAGTGAGAGCCTCTCCTCCGCCACCGACACATGACTCTTCGCCTCTCTCAGGAAACAATGTGGATTCATGTTTATTACTCTATAAGGTTTTGTAACTAACATTCTTAATTAGCACTGACCAGTTTAAGTAAATGCGTTTACTGTTGTCATTTTTGTGTTAAATGTGTAAAGTAAAAATACTGTTGACATATTTAAAACATTCGTGTACGCGAAAATTCCTAGAGGAGAATCCTACTTCGCGGTTTTTCAGTTTTCGCGGAAGGTTGTGGTCCCCATTAACCACAAAAAATGAGGGATCACTGTATTTAGTGCAAATTTATCTCCCACATTTAGATTAAGGGTTACAAAGTTATTAAATATTCTTAGGTGATGCTTTATTATTCTGCATTAAGGTTTGTTTGCGTAATACATGTATATGTGTGTTTGGGTGGGTGAGCGTGCGTGCATGTGTCGACCCACATTCCTCTCAACTAATCCCTCGAAACTTGACTCCCAGGGCTTATCTTGTCTCAGGGAAACCTAGTTTACAACTCAGCCTTATCGTGTCTGAGAACAGTTTGACTTTAAAGCATTTAATCCAAGTTATAATATAGCCGAACGATAGCCGAATGGTAGAGCGGTGATCTTCGGTATCGGAGTTCGCGAGTTCGTTGCTGGTAGGGATGTTCGTAGCCGTACGGAATCAACTGTAAGCAATTGGTCCCGGTCACATTATCCCTCGTGAGCAAAAGAAAAGTCCGTAGAGCTTCGAGCTAAGTTATAGTAATTGGATGTGCTAGTAGGTATCTCAGTCGGGATGATAGAACTTGTTCGGGGGAAGACCGAATTTAGAATAAGAGTTTTAGTATCCTATTTATTCTTAAGTGTCGCTTTGTCAGGGTTCATTGGTTTAATATTTTATATTTCTAGGAGATGAGTTATATTTTCTGGTATGGTTTTTTTTTAGTATGGATTAAAGAATATTTTTGGAAATGACTTTATAAACACAATCTCCAGAGCGGAGAAGGGGAATACAGCTAGTTCGAATATAAATGTATCTATCAGTTGCGTTGTCGTCATTATAAACATGAATGTTAACTAACTTGACAACTTAAACTAATTTATAAACTCTGCAAGCCAATGGGTTCCCAAAGTTTTTTTCCCTTCGGATTTAAGAAAAAGCTTTTGGGTGCTTCTCTGAGAGAGAACAAAAACTTATCGCCTAATGACGAAAAAGTCGTCTGGAATTCGTCTTTAATGAAGGTGCTTTTATGAGAATGAATATATACGACTTCATTAAGCTAATGGAGAGACATTTTAAGGGGAGGGGTTGTCTTTAATTTATATTAAGAGCAATCGCTGCTTCGGCGTTTCGAAGAATCGGGGGATAATGGAGCGACGATGGCGAGACTGTGTGTTCGATTTCGTTTCGAATCTAGGAATATAAATGATCGCGTCTGGTGCAAACCGTTTTGCTTAAAAAACACTTAATTCCTCCGAATTCATTTATTTAATACTTTCACTGGGTCTGAGAGGAGTCTTATTACGTGTTGATGGAACCTGCTAGAATAAACGTATTTTTTGTTACATAATGAAAAGAGTCTTAAATCCGAGAGACGGAATGAGTCCAATTAGTAAAATTTAATTAACGTGTCAATCCTGATTGCATTTACTTTTCGTCGTTTATCGGTAATCGAATCGTCCGACCTGGAACTCCAGTTGTTTGGACAAAATCCTAACAGCAGTAGCCTGTAAGTCATAAATTTGCATTTTGGAGAACTGCCCATCCTATTAAATATTCCATTCTCGAAATAACTTTTTTTTTGTGTCCAAATGACGAGATTGCCAAATCGAGATTAAAGTCAACACGAATTATTTCTTATCTAATAATTTGTCTTACACCACCCGAAAGAGAGAGTGGAGGGAAATTAATATTCCCAATCGACCGAAGAAGTTCATTGGTGACGAGTGGCAACGAAACAAACAAATTTCAAACCGTCGTCTTTCCGATAAAGCCTTTTCGGGATTAGAGCAGACCTTACATTGAGGGTAATTGATCATCTTTATCGCGCGCTTGCATGCTTCTCTTGACTGGAGAGCACCCGTTCGAACGGTGACTGCCGAACACAAATGAAATTGCCTCGATTAAGTTTTCTTTTTTACTCATTTTTCCCGATACTTAGACATCAATTTCGTTAATGTCTAAGTATCTCTTCCTACAAAAAAGAAAGATGCTTGTAACAATTTACTAACAACAGACTATCTTCTTAAAAATGGGCTTTTTGGTGAACTGTAAAGGAGTATTTTCGATTCGTATTCAAACGTGCCTTATTATGGTAAATGATAACAACGAGGATTAATATTTTTGTCATAGTGGTCATCCCGTTCGTTTCTCAGCTACGGATTCAAATCCGCATAAGGCTTGTTTGTCTTTCGCCTGTCCTATCTCAAAAAGAAAGCAGCCCAATCTTGAAATCGTGTGCGTTTAATATATATATATATATATATATATATATATATATATATATATATATATATATATATATATATATATATATATATATATAAATAATATAAAATGCTGCCGCATAACGAAGAATTCCTGCCGTTAGTTCGGTTGGTAAAGCAGCGGATTGCAGAACTGTTTGTTCCTGGTTCGACTCCCCGTCAGTGCATTTTATCTAAATATTAGAATTTTAAGTTAAACTAATGTCATTATCATTTGTATCAAAATCTATAGGATTCTACAACTTTCTTTACTAGTCGAGGTCGATGTTTCTAGAACGTTTTGATTATATAAAAGCTCTTTCCCACCAGGTCTCCGTTCTGTTCTCAGGCAAGTTGCTTCGGATCTAATAAATTCAATTATTTTTCTAACGTAATTGTATCATTATTTCAGTCAATTTGGTGGAGACACCGGGTACAGTCCTTGCAAACGTGCATGACAGCAATAGCCGTTGTTTAAGAGGAATATCCCTAGATTTATTTTAGCTTTATTCCCCTGAAAGAGCAAAAATACTTAAGCTAGTTATAGTGTTTCCTACAGACCAACAATAGAGGAGCCTTCCGAGAAACTTCTGAAAAAGACCGTTTGAAATGGCTCAAGGAATATGATTGTCTAAATTGAATAAGTGGGACTATATGATGTGCCTCGCTATTGGATTAAGTGCACTCTTAGGTGATCATCAAAAGTATATGAGAAAGGAACAGCTGAAGGACAGAGCACAGCGTTCGAGGGAAAGTACGAAGTCATAGAATGAAGTGTCTGTCAAAAGGTTCATCCGTCAATGTCTGACGCTGGATAAGAGTCGCACCTAATGAAAGGTATTGCAGAAGACATTTAACAGGCATTATTCACAAAGGAAATCGAAACTACAGATTATTTCATTAAATGGGACAACTATATCGAGGATAGAAGAGGACTGGACGAAAAAAGTTTGAGAAGTTTCCAAATGTCTTACCAGTGGCAGCCGTGGAAAACGAGCCTGAATTAAAATCCCCTAATTCGAAAAATTGTAAGAGAGGAAATTCATCGTGCGATCGGCCAAACATATTAATCTATTTTCTATTTGAAACTTTATTCCCGGTCCTAATTGCTTGAAAAAAGGGCCCAGGCCGTAGTTGAAAAGGCTCAAACTTGCAGAAACCCAACGACGACCAACATCTCCTACTGTACCCGGTAGACAAACAAATAATCCACAATAACAAATAATTGGCCACTAGGAAAAGGTATTTGGCTTGTCCGTATAAAAAACCTAGAGCTGCCTTTTGAATTGATAGATTTTGCCGAATTGTTGTAACATCATCATCCTTCTATGGAACGTTTTAGCAGCTTCCCAAGCCGTGATAGACTGTGTACAGAATGAAATATTTTTGGAAGACACTTGTCAAAATAACAGATCGACGCCCGGTAGCTGTGTGCCACAAAGGACTACAAGCTTAAGCCTCGATCTTTAACTAAAATAACCGTATCAAGTAGCGGAGCTCATAGTTGTTGCATAAATGTGGTCATAGATGATAGGAATCTTACTGTACCAACGATGATATCCTCATACCATAGTGGTCATCTGGGTTGCTAACCTTCAGTCGGGAAACAGTCATCCCTAAAATGACGCACATAGGCCCCTAAATGAAGGGCATTTATGTGTGATTTCCGACACGAAGCAAGAGGCGTCGAATACCCTGAAGGATTATTCTTTGATGATGTCCCCTGACGAACAATAAAAAACATACTAGCCTGACTGAGCCTAACATTTTCTGGAATTTTCACGAAGACTGACAACAAGTCAGCCGCCCGTGCGAATGTAAAACGCAGGACTCATTTTGGTGATTCACCGAAGAGCAGCAATCGACGGAAAGACGCATCGTCCGTGAAGCGGCGCAGAAGATGTTTGATGAAGGTATCACCCAGCCATCCCTGGTCATCACCGGTTGTGCCGGTAAGGAAAAAAAGACGGGAGATAGATTTTCGCCGTCGTGGCATCTCATAAGTAAGTGGAAAAGTCAAATGAAAAATTAGCGAGGCAGTTACGCACAGAAAAGAAAGGTCTTGGATACTGTATTGTATCTATCAAAACTTGTCTTTCTTTTCGTGGCAACCCGGTAAACGGCGTACTTTCTCTAAAAATATTGGAAATCATTTTAGCGTTACTAATTGTGCATCCGAATTGTGTTCTAGTGTCGTACGTACTCTTTTTTACTTGTATAGTTATAACACAAGTTGCAATTAATTTAGAAATTGAAAGTATTTTCAAACAACCTGGATTAACACATTTATCAGTTTGTAAATACGTTATCACAAGTCCACCAACAGGATCATTCTTTTTCCCAATCAAGAATAAAATAATTGAAGTACTAGTTATTCAAGGATTGCAATGTACGCGCGGAACCTGATTGCTCAAACAATTTACGCATATTATACTTCAATTTTGCTTCACCTGTTTGTTTATAATATCAACTACATACACGTTTTACGAGTAGGTTTAAATTTGTTTGATACATATTTCTGTTAAATAAAAAGCAGAAAATTGCTTTAACATTATTTCATGTATCTCAGGGAATTTTCAGTGTGCATATTATTTCAATGATAACAAAAGGATTTAAAAAACAGTTTTTGAAAATGCTTTATGCTTATTTAAATGTTAATTCGAGTTTTTTCGAGTACCAGTATCTTATGTTTCTATATGTAATTCTCGTACAGTTTTTTTTTTCTTTTTTTGTTTGATTGCAATAAGCAAAACATAGTGATAAAATGGAATTTTTTTTACATAATATCCCGAAATTTATTTAATAACAACATTAAAGATGGTTGTTAATAATACACCCTTAATTCCCATACACTCATTATTTATATTATACCTTCAAACCTGCATGATACACCACTCACCTGGAGACACACGCTAATCATCAGCGCTCTCTCCCAAAACAATTATAATGGGTGAATTGGCAGCACAATACTAATTTTATAGAAGATGTTTTACTCTACCGAGAGGATTTCTGACACATTTGTTAGGACTTGTATGATACCAAACAGGACTAACGTTATTTCGTTACATTAAAAAAAAATATTTTTACATTTATTTTTATTTTTAATTTTCTGGTGTGCCAAACTTGATACACGTATCTTGTCATTGCCATATCTCTGCTTTGGTGTCATAATAACACAAAAAATATAAACAGTATTAATCCTACTAAGTAACGTTCATGAGATTTAACATGCTTATATAGTATAATAAGAATGTTCTAATTTTAAAAATGAACCATGCACATGCAATTCTAAAAATGTAATCCAGTTGCAGTAAAAAACATAAAATACGAGTTACACTTAAAACATAAAACATGAGTTACAGTTAAAAACATAAACATGAGTTCAAGTTAAAAACATAAGTTGCAGTTAAAAGCATCAATTTTAAAGTTAAAACAAATAACAGGGTATTTTACAATTAAAATTTTTCGACACATCTAATGAACTGTTGTTCCAGCTAGAGAAAGATTATTTTCAAGGTTTGGAGTCATCCAAAATAAATGACGAAATCGTTTCAATTGAGAGACAACTACAAAACATTTTACTTGTAACTGTTTTTTTTTTTAATTAAACATAAATTACATATAAAGCAACTTGTATAAAAAAAATAAGTAAAACATTTTTTTTATTTTGATGTTATATTTGTGTTTTTGCTGGTGTTATTTATATTATGACATTTTTAACAAATGTAAAGCCTTTATGATAGGCTAGTAAACTATGTTCAATTTGTATTAAATATATGGAAGAGTGAATTTCTGCAGCCAAAACGGGTCCAAATGGATATCGACCAGTTGCGGTTAAATCCGGTCAAACCCCCATGGTTAAAACCGATACAACCCTGGTTAAAGCAGAACAACCCAGGTTTGGTCTTCACCCTTAATAAACACGACGAATGTATGGCCGGTTCGTGCTTAGAACTCGCCACCCTTCGACTGTGAGATCGACATTTTGCCGGCTGCTTACTATTTCTTAGAAATTTTATTAAAGTCTTGTTAACAATGTATAATTTTTTTCGTGATTTTTATGGGCCACGTAGGGTTGATAAATTTTCTAAATACTTCAAAACAAGTTTTTCAAATGCACGCTGTATCCTTTTGTGCAGTAAAAAACAATTTTTTACTGCACAAGAGCTATTTCGTTTATTAAGGGCAATACAAATTGAAATTATCAATAGTAATCGCAAAATACGGTTTGAAATATAATTTTATGCGATAGGAGAGAAGTGGAATGCACTACACAATAACATCCGACTGCACTCCAGATGTGTCGCTGAAAAAGGAAAGGAAAGGTTTATTGATTTCTTCCCCTCCGCAATGGCATGCCCAGCTGGAATGTTTTCCTTTACCTAGGAATCGCAAACCTTCTGCAAGTCTACTTTGCTTACATCGTTCCCTGTTGCGTGAAATGCCGTATTCATCTTGCACTTAACGATTATAAAGGTATTTTTTTCCGACCCCGGAATCATTTCATAGCTGTGTAACTCTACCACAACCAAGGGTGGAGAGGGGGCTGGACAAGATTCTTTAGCAGCTCAAGCAGACATCTCGTGGCCGGCATAGAACGGGATCGATTCCCGATGTTTTTAATGGCACGTAAACTCGGTTCGTGGTCCGAGTGCCCCCCCCAACCTGCTCCTAAATGACGAAGATTTTCTCTTGAGGTTCATCCCTCGCTTTTTTACCCTTAGGCCAGTCGTACATATGGCCATTCCTACACAATGAGTAGCAACCACTGAAAGATTATTAAATCTTGTGTATGTTATTTGTTTCCATTGCAAGTGGAATCATTTTCAAGCATGAAAACATTTCTTCGCTCACAAGAAGTTCCCAAATTCGTGCGGATGGAGGTCTTAACATGTGGGTCCTAAAGAATTAATTGACTACTGTAAAAAGGATGTAACGGCTACCTCAAAGACTTGATTCTCAAAAGAGATTGAGAAATGGACTTCTCTTATGTGGAGACAAAGGTGTTGTTTTCCCCGGCACCAAGAGGTCTAGACTTTTGTGTCCTACAGTAGCTAGACAATACGTCAGACAACCGGGCGCCCAGACTGACAACCGGAAAGATGATCATAGGAACCACAAGGGAATGCCGCAACGTTGTATCTTCGTCGACACTAAATTCCGGAGACTCCCGGGTTTGCGGCCGGTGATTGTCTATCCCAGACCAATCCAGTTGGTTGAAGGTGAGATCATCGCCAGATGATCCAATGATGAAACTGTGGGTGAGGCTCCCTCTCTTAGAGGCTCCTCCCCTGAAAAAGAGACGAGATGAGATTTTTTTAAAGTAGTAGTGAGTTAGCTAGCAACCAGCTCATTCGGAGGTAGCCTTAACCAGTCTCTCTATCGGAGAGTTTCCTTAGCGATAATCCCCTCTTGGGATCACTTCTTTGAGAGTTAGCTAGCAACCAGATAATTCGGAGGTCGTCTTGACCAGTCTCTCCACCGGAGAGTTCTTCTTAGCGAAAATCCCACCTCGGGATATATCTCTTGCTGAGATTGATAACGATACCTTGGGTTTTCTTTGAATTCGATCCTCTTCAGGATGGAACGTGTATTCCTCTCTAGGAATTCTGACTTTGTTTTCCTCTTCTTCGAAGATACCCATTGCTACTTCGAACACCCTCGTCTCATCGAGTGTGCTGTCTACATAATTATTACCGAGAACTATTCCGCGAAGCTACCGAATTGTTATCTTCCGTCGGTTCCTAAACCATTCGGCAGGGACCTTATGTGTACGTCTATTCAGGCCTACGTCTGTAGTATCTCATACTTGGGAAAGGAAATTGTATTGTGTGTATATAGAAATGTGTGTATAAATGTGTATAGAAATGTGTATATAAATGTGCATATAAATGTGCTGCAAGATGTAAATAAATCAGTTAACCAAGAAAGACCTGCATCTTTATTGTGTCACCTAAAACAGGGACCGGATGTGTTACAAGGCAATTTATATATAATGTATTATGCATTACTGTCATGCGTGGTATATCATTCTGAAGAGAAAAATTTCTTTTTGCATATTTTTTTCTAATTTTTCATAAAATTACTTTCGCCTGATAGGTGCTGTGCCAAAAATAGAAAACATTTTTTTCTCTTTAAATTTGTTTGTGATTATTATCAAAATGTTAGACTTAAAAACATTTTAAACGAAATCGCTATTATTTTCAACATTTTCATGTGTATGGGAAGTGTGACAGTCATTTTTGCTCCAACGACAGCAAAGTAAATCCAATAACACCATTTTCTGGACAAATTATAGTGGACTAATCCAACACTATTATTATGTCTATCTAGTGTTTTTAAATTTCAGTCTCCAAGAAATAGCGACAACTGCCGCGCTTGAAAGTATCTATTGGTAAACGAAATTGGACGAATTGATGTCGGGCTTCAGCAAACGGAAATTCCGGGCATTCCGAAATGGGTGCCTGACACAAGCAAACTGAAACTTTATAAAAACTTAGATACGACACAATCCGGTTAATAATATTAATTTGAAAGAGAAAATGAATTGATTCGTTGAATGGTGTATTCATGCATATTTACGGATGTTTGTATGTATGTGTGTGTGTAATGAATAATTTTTTAAGATTGAATGTTCACTGTCCTTTAGATTAAGGCTTTGGACCCTTTTCCCTCTTTCTGCGTCACTCAAATATTATTGCAGATTTTCCGAAACGAGAAGACACGAAGCAAGGTGGTGGGGATGCCTTCTTTTAGACAATGAACTTCGTTTTTCCCACAGAAGTGACTGATTGTTTTTAGAATACAAATTTCAAAGTTAATGGGTTTTAAATCATAACAATTACAATTGTTTTAAGTGGTCAAGACGAAGTCGTGATTCCAAATAGGGTGCCCAAAAGAGACTAAAATGCAGTCCAACTCGCTGCTGTTTCTGACGAACGCGAAAACGCAGTGATTGTTTGGTTCGTTAAAAGTTCATATATACTTTATTTTTTTATTTCTGAATAATACTAAAAAAGTGGGCTTTGAACAGTCCTATTTTGCTTTTTTGTACTATCTGTGTTTTCGCTTGTGCAACAATATTGTGATGAATTGCCAAAAGTGTTGATTAATGTGTTCTTACACGTCGAATCCAATATGCACTTACTCCTTCACTCACTGTCACTGTTCTAAGCCATTGTTCTCTTTACACAGCTAGGCAGATGACACACCCACACACATGGTCCATCTTCTTTCTACGAAAAGGTTTTTAAGAATTTCGGAGAGGGACCAGTCCCTTAGATCCCTCCCCTTGCCTACGGCCTTGTTATGGACGTACAGACGTCACCGCTGATTGCATTCACAGAAATGGATAAGAAAAAAGTGAAAATGGATAAGTTTCGAAGAGAAGTAACGCTTCAACTAATCAAAGTGGAATCAAACAGAACGATTTTGAAACTGAGTTCTGTTGATTGGTTACAAATATTAAAAACAAAATCCTTAATAAAAAAATTTCAGCTCTCTATTGCTCATTATTTTTTAGTTAGGGGAGATGCGTATGTACGGATGTCACCCAAAAAGTAGTCAGAATGCATTCGAAGATGTCAGAATAGATATTTAACGTTACCTTGTAAATAAGTACAGAACTGATTCAAATGGATGAAAACGTTGTTAAAATGGATATTTAAAGTTTCGAAGTTCAATTTTCCTTCTGCAATAATGTACAGCTGTATCCCTTGTCGTGTAGTCCTCGTTATATATTTAAGTATCAACTTGTGATCAAATGTATAGTGGGATTTATTTTAAATTGCGTTGTGTTAAATATATTTTTTACTACAATTTAACCACAGGTTCTGAGAAACTACAGACATAAATATGAAGAATAAACTAACCGCTAAAATGATAGCAACCGAGACTAGCTTAATATAAAAAAAGTAAATTTATTATAAAATATTTTTACAATTTACAAAACCAGTATTAAGTAAATAAGTAAGCTTAGTCAATCTATTCAAAATTACTTATGATAATTTTTTTTATACACTTAAGCAAAAACTGTAGGCGGAGAGATGACCTAATCTCGATTTCAAAATGTAATGCAAAATGGGTACCTTTTTGGGTCTAAAATGTTGGGCCCGGAACACTTCTGGTTGAAGGGTATCAATAGCTGATCAGGAGAGGGAATCTTTACATCATCCGTTGATCTGTTACAGACATCGTCAGGGGCTTTCTCCTGAATCTTTGGGGCGCGACCGTACTACTTTGTGCAGAAAACTTTCTGGCGGACTTGGCTGGACTATCGAGCACCTTCCTTTTGGGACCTCCGAACCAATCACTTCTGGGACCGCCTAATCCATCTCTCCTTTTTTAGATTTTTCATATTTTATTATCTCAAACTTTGTCCCCTCCTTCTTCTTGTCTTCCAATCGGGATAGTTGCCAGAATTTCATTGGTCTGACCAAACCCCGCCCTGAGACCACCAACGTGAACAACCTTATCCTTTCTAATTGGGCACTGTCCCTTAGGGACTCATAAATACTCCACAAAGTTACATTCTTATTTAATGTCAAGTACGGAGACGGGATTCTTATCTGGGACTGGAATCAGAACCCCGCCCGAGACAACCGTACAAGACTACAATATCCGTTAAATCGAAATTTATGGACCTTGGTCCTCTATCTACAACGATGTGATGAGGTCAGATTTAAATCCCGAACATTTTACTTCTTGAATGAATGAAACAATTATATATCAGATCTAAATCGCCTCATCACATCCCTTACGGTAATCAAAAGGAATCTATGCCTGGCTAAAATTACTATTGACAGTTTCAAAGTTGCATGTTCATACATACACATATTAATTAAGATGGCGTTTTTAAAACAGGAGTTAGTCATGTTACTCGAATATAGAAATTCTACACAAAACTATTTTTAAAGGTCAGTCGCGTACATAAATACACGACAAGCATAAAAAAAGTTCAGCTCTGTACTGTTAATTATTTTTTAGCTAGAACGTACGTACACGATTGAACGAATACAGACAATTCAGAAAAGGTTATAATGTACAAAAGTTCCCTTTGCATATGTACAAACTCCTTTTAAAAAGTTGAAACGTAGTCAAAATGTACATTTAATGTGTGGTGGCAAGTTTCCGTTATGCATATGTACAGAAGTATTGCTTAAACTCGCCAAAATGGATTGAAACGGGATCAAAATATATATTTAATGTGTCAAAATGAATTTTCTTTGTGCATACATACGTATAGCTTAAACTAATACAAAGTATTGAAACGCGATCCAAATGGATACTTAAAATTTTCAAAGTTAAGGTTCGTTTGTGCATACGTACAGAGGTACCACCTAAACTCATTAAATTGGGTTGCAACTTGGACATTTAAAGATTTGCAGTTAAGTTTCTCCCATGCATGCGTGCAGATGTATCGCTCAAACTCATCAAAAAGGGATTTATACCTGGTTAAAATTCATATTTAAATTTTCAAAGTTCTCTTGTGAATCCGTACAGATGTGTCGCTGAAAGTAATCAAAATAGACTGGCCAAAATAATAATTCCACTTGAACACCCAATTTTCCTGAGTGCAGTACTTTACCTTTACATTGCGTCACGAATAAAAAAAAAACCTAAAGGGATAAAGCTTTGCCCGGATTTACTAGTATTCAAAAATAATCCCTTAAAAAATTTGGATTACTATGAATAATAAATAAAAAAAACATTTTTTTTTTTTGTTGCTATGTCTTTTTATAATACCGAAATATTTTAAGTACATAATATTTTTGAAGTCTTTTTCTTTTTATGCTGGAACTGAGCCTCGAATTATTTTTTTCTTTCGGAACGTCTTACTTTTACGACTGGGTTTCAAAACTTTGGCAAATATAGTTTGCGTTTAAAAATAAATAAATAAATAAATAAATAAAAATGCAGATTCGAGAGATTTGTCTTCGCTATTGGACGAAACTCTCGAGAGAAAATATATTGCTGAATAGGAAAATATGAAAAATACCTGTGATATTCAAATTTCGAGAAAGCTTGATTTATTTTCTTATTCCCGAACAGAGTTTTGTAGTTATGAGTGCGCGGAATATATTTTACCCCGGAAAAGCAACTTTAAACTAAGAGTAGGTCGGAAACTAAAGAAAAAAAAATGTCGACAGTCCCCCTTCCAGATTTTTTTAAACCTATTCAAATTTGCGTACATTACTCGTTAACAAGGAAAGTTTATTTATAACAAATATTAACAGGGTTTTAACCATGGGGGTTTAAACCAGTGGTTTTAACAGTCCTGGTCAATATCCATTTGGACCCGTTTTGACCACCGAAATTCAATTTTCAATATATTTAATATTCATCGAACATTGTTTACTAGCTTATGATAAAGGCAATTACATTTCTTAAAACTGTCGTAACATAAATAACACCAGCAAAAAACAAATAAAACATAACACCAAGATACAAAAAAATGTTTAACTTAATTTTTTTATACAAGCTGTTTTATGTCATTTATGTTGAATTCAAAAATTGGTGACAAGTAACAAGTTTTGTAGTTGTCTCTCAATTGAAACGATTTCGTTATTTATTTTGGATTACAAATTATTACAAATGTTTTTAAATTAATAACCATTTTAGTTGTAAAATATCACGTTATTTGTTTTAATTTTAAAATTTATGCTTTTAACTACAACTTATGTTTTTGACTTCCACTCATGTTTTATTTTTTAATTGTAACTGGATTACATTTTTACAATTGCATGTGCAGGGTTCATTTTTAACATTCAAACATTCTTATTTTACTTTATAAGCATGTTCAATCTCGTGAACTTGTAAGTGTCCTATTTTATTGAACTGCGCTACTATTTTTATGGCTTATTAAAAGTCACTTCTAACTACAAAAGATATTATGTATTAAAATTAAGATCATTTGAAACTATTTTTAACAATTCTGACCCCTTTTGGACTGTTAAAACCACTTTTATCCAGTGTTCTGGTCAAAATTACAAACCTGAATATTAACGCTGTCAATATTTAAGTTCAACATTCATATCTTAAAAAATGAAACCTGCTCTAAATCTAGGAAAGAATGTGCAAACGATTATTCTGATTCATACGATTATTCGCAACATTCGAAATATAAGTCTGTTTCATGACATCTTTTTTTTTTTTATTTTATAGTATGTGACGTTTGCACATTCTCTTCAAGAATCAAAGTCAGTTTCGTTCCCATGTTGTCCAAGTACGGCTTAAATACTGCTGTGTGGTGGGAACCCTCGGCGTTATAATAAATATTTGCGAAAAATGTATTTCGTTCTAGAGAGAATTTCTCATGGTTTCTACACTCCATTCGGTCCAAAATAATAAACGGTAAAAATGTGCTTTGTGTGTGCTGTTGCATGAACACCGTTAACAGTTGTTCGAATATACAGAATGTGTATCGCAATAATAAATGCAGGTGTACAACATTAACCATTTCTTTTATAATACCTCATAGCATTCATATACAGGGTGTTTCAGAAATGACTAGGATATTTGAAAAATCAATAAAAATTAAACGGAAAGTGATAAAAAATACAGTTTATTGCAATAGGCGTGGGACAATAGTCAATTTTCAGGCAGACAAACTTTCAAAATAAGTTATAGTATTCCACAACAGATGGAGCTGCAGTCTGGAAAAATCTAAACTACGATATTTTCCACCCTGCGCAGCCATAATGGGGCCCATTCTCAGAACGAAATGATCAGAAACTCGCGTCAACGTCTCGGGCGGGATGGCTTTATACGCAGAACAGATGGACTATTCCAGTTATTCAATTGTTTCTGGACAGTGGCGGTACACCTGGTCTTTTGAAAGTTCCCACAGACAAATATCGTAGCTTAGATTTTTCCAGACTGCAGCGCCGTCTGTCGTGGAACATTGTAACTAATTTTAAAGTGTGTCTGCCTGAAAATTTACTGTTGTCCCAAGCCTATTGCAATAAACTGTGAATTTCTATCACTGTCCGTTTAGTTTTATTGTCTTTTTTCAAATATACCCGTCATTTTTGAAACACCCTGTACGTTATACCGAAAATTTTGTTATGGAGAGTTCAGACTGAAATCACATAGTCAGATGCACAGCTATACAGAATAACATACGTTTATATACATTTCAGCATTTTACGACAAATCAATTTTGAGTTATATCCCACTACATTAATCTATGTTATATTGACAGTTTTAGTTATAAAAAATGCAGATTGAAATCAAAAGGGAGAGTGTATAACTGGACGTGATAACAGAAATGTGATTGTACACTCTTCCCATTGGGCTTACACGTTTCAGCAATCTTGACTGCGTTTAAACTGGATGAGCCCCATATATATATATATATATATATATATATATATATATAAATATATATATATATATAGATATATATATTTTATATATAACCAGTTGAAAATCTTGCTGCGCCTAAAAAATAATAGTCTAAATGCAATCGTAAAGCCATCCAAAAAATGTGAACTCGAAATCGGGAATTGATTAAGGATTAAAACGCATCGGTCTTTGCAGTTCAACAGCTCTGCATAGAATTTGCACACAATATTCGTCGAAGTCGGGGGATATTGTTTTCATGAGACTAAAAATGGTTGAACAATTTTTGAAAGTATTATTTATTAAAAATCCCACAGGCAGCAATTTAATTATTAAAGAAGCAATTTCATTTTCCGGTGAAATGGAGGCGTTCATTTTGAGAGAGGGCGAATACATCGAACCTTTTAAGGGGGGGGGGATTTTAGAGGGATATTTTAGGTGTAATAGTTTTCATATATTCCAATTGTAATATATTAAATTATTACACTTTAATATCTCTTAAAAATTCTCCTCCTTCTCATTCTTCTTCCTTCAAATCTATTTTCTCTCCCACGAAATGTCTTAAGACAGTGTCCATGACTTAAAATTTTTTCCAACCCATTTCCCAAAGATTTCTCGGCAATAAATGCAAACTTTCTGACCACTTTCCATATTTTGCAGCTGCTCCCATTTCACTTTTCAGTGATCTAGATTCCCTTTTTCACTGCTGAGAGCGCTGACAAAGCTCCTTTCTTTGGGAAAGATATCCTCTTCGTCTCGCTCTGGAGGACTAACCCTGTCATCCACGACTTTCAGGATCCTTCTACGTTAATTCTAGTAGGAAAATGACCTTAGTTGAATATTTCCTGGGTTCTAAAAAATGGAAAATAGTCAGAAAAAAATGGGCCCCAGCAAGGTTAAAATCACCAAGATTCCCCGATATATCAGCTGCTTAAATATATTCGAAACTGAGGTCCATAGTTAGAAAAGAGTATTCGAAAAGTTTTGAGATAATCCAAATGGTCGCTTTAAAGAAATGAATAGAAATCAAAACAGTTTAATCTGAAATTTGAGAGGGCAATAATTGATTGAGTTATCCCGCCGAGTAATAGAGTCACTCTCTCCAATATATTTCAGGGTAGAGCAGGGTTAGGTGTGTGCAATCCGACACATGCCTCTGTGGAACTATCCATTTTTTCACTCGAGCGCTGCTCTTCGGTAGCGACATGGACGTTCGGATCCGTAGGCCCCGGTCTCATAAACCCTCCTTCAGCGAAACAGTAGACCGTAGTGCAGATCCAGATGCGGGGTTCGAACAGTTTTGCCCTACCCATTCGGTCATCCTTCGACTCTCTGTCCAGATTAAGAGATTTCAGAAATGATGTCGTAAACAAACGTGTTATTCAGTCGACCTATTAAAACATACATTCTATAATATAATCTTAATCTTGATTATTCTGGAAAAGATTATTAAAAAAAATATAAATAAATAATCAATATAATTATATAAATAATATATATATATAAATTATACATATATATTAATATTATTAATAATTAATAAATAATAAATAATAATAATAAAATTAAGAAATAAATAATAAATAAGTAAATAATAAATAAATTAATAATATATAATATTATAATATAATTATTATTATATTATAATATTATAATTAATAAATAATAATAAATAATAATAATAATTAATAATAATAATAAATAATAATAATAATTAATAATAATAATAAATAATAATTAATAAATAATAATTAAAAATAATATTAATTACATATATATATAATATAAATAATCAATCTTAATATTGATTATTTAATATATCTTATAATATATTCTTTAATATAATCATTCAATTGTGTATGAAAGTAAAATGTGTTTAATTTATTATTAAAACTATTTTTAAACGAAGCCAGCCGAGTTCCATTGGCTCATGTTTCGACTTCGGGGGCCAAGGAAAGTTTCTGAAGTAATAAGGGCAGAGCGACCTAAAAAAGTATGGGTCTGCCCTTAGACTATCCATTCTGACGTGCTGTGAAAAAATAAAGGCATCGTTTTATAATTCTGGCGAAACTGTAATACTCTGTCGCCAAAAGTAGCGGCCCCCATTTGTTCTCCGCGGTTCCTCACCGTCGCCAAGTTTGGCATCGGCGGCGCGTGCCACGGCAGTGCCGCAGCCGGAGCTTCCACAGTTTCCCCATTGTCACGTGGAAGAGCGGTCAGTCAACCTGTCTCTCCCCTGTCGGCGCTGAATTCGGAAACCACACCGTTCTTCATGGATACACGTTTCTGATTGATAAGAAACTGTTTTGCATCAAAAAGTTAGTTTTCTACTTTTTACAATTATGCAGATGGAGAAAACCGTTACATATCTGGATTAAGCAACAAGAACTTTTTTTTATATTCTGTCGTCAGTATTTTATATACATATATATATATTTTCTTCTACGTGTGACACATTATATCATATACTCATATCAAAAAAAATCTTCGATTTTTTATAGAACGCGAAAAGAAATTAGGTTATTTTCCGAGTGTTTAGAGAACACTTTTAAATAATCCTCCGCTCTCTATCCACCTTGTGTATGACATCAGTATCTTTGAATCCGCTCTTCATCCCATTCTGTCAAGAATGATTTGACGAACGTCATGTCTCCGGATCTTCTGTGAAGCCGCATTCGACCGTCACTCGTGGTTTCGGAATTCCAACTGTGGAACTGCAGTTTGTTCGACTTCCTCGAAAGGAATAAACAAATAAAGAAGCAAAGGGAAATTAAGAAAAAAAAAAGTTTTTCCCGTAAAAATTTCGTTTTCCAGAATGCGAAGTACTTGAGAGAAGTAGTGCTGAAGAAAGTTGACGCTTTCGGAGTGCTGCTCGAGAATTTTTATCAAAAGAAGTTTTCTTTTCCACTTTATATTTTCTATTTTCGAGTTATTTCCTCGTCTGGCGAAGAAGTAGAGTGAATTTCTTAAAAAGAGCCACTTTCAAGGACCTCGTGGAATTTTTTATTTTGTCGGCAGAGCAGGACCATGGCTAAAGTAGTTCTCAAGTAAGTTCGGTTTCTTTTATTCGTTTCATTTCTTTGTTACTTCTCCTATTTATGACGAATGGAACCACGCGCGACTCCAATAAGAAACTTTTCGCACATGTTTTGTTCTTTTTTAGAATCCTACTTCAAGCGTTAGAGAAATATGCAAAATGTAAATTAATTATTCCATAAAGCGTAGATTTATATATATGAATTACAGATTTAATTTTTTAAAAAGTTACATATATATATATATATATATATATATAATATATATTAATTACCAGTTTTTAGACTAAATCTGTGATTTTTTTCTTTTTTAAATATAATAACTGAATTGAATTATTGTTATTTAGAACTCATTAAAATAAAAGTTTTAGTGATGACACATTTTGTTCTTTTTTAGAATCCTACTTCTAGCGTTTGAGAAATATGCAAAACGTAAAGGAATTGTTCCATAAAACGTAGATTTATATATACTCTCCTTTTAATTCGCAGATAAGAATAAGAAGGGAAATGTAAAAATCTAAAAGAGATATTTTAAAGTGTAATAATTTATATATATATATATATATATATATATATATATATATATATATATATATATATATTTCTACCCAGATAAACTTACCGCCATTTAAATGAATTGCATTTAAAAGGAAAAAATGGATAAAAGAAAGTTTGTATTGATTAATTAACGTAGATTACATCCAAAAACCCCTTCCAGGAGGACGGCCTATTTCTATATGGCTTAAGGGGTCTGTAACCCCTTAACAGACAAAAAAGAACGTCCTTATATTCGTCATAATGGGAATGTATTATTCCCCCTCCCTCCGCATTCAGAATTTTTTTTCCCTATAATGATCTCTTCATTTAAGTGCGTTTCTAAGGAGCCGTTTCGGAGATCTGCGTTCGAAATAGTTGACCCTTATGTAAAGTTGCTAATGACTGTCCCACCTCACTGTCAGCATCATTTGTTGCTTTATCTTTTCTTTTAACTTTTTCGTCCGTTTTAAAATGATGTTTTTGGATGCAATAGTTTATCATTAGCTTAATGAATATCTGTTATTTAAATAAAATCCTATCGAATTTTTCTTTATAGAGGGGCGTAACTATAACTTTTACCGCCTTTTTCATTTTAATGAAATGGGCGTTAATGAAATTTGGCACATTTTTAATAAAATGGACGCATTTTAATGAAATAGTGAGTAAAATGATATAAATAATTATCTAAGAGAGAAACCATATGACTCTATATGATTTACAGACCAAAAAACAAGAGAAAATGTTTTTTAATTTAAATTTATTAATAAGGAAGAAAGGAATTTTTAATAAATGATCGTATTCCGCAGATGAAGGGATTTTTTCTCTATTTCTTAGTTGAAAATTCTTGCGTAATGTACTTAAAACTCGTTTTACTTCTAATTTATTAATATTGATAGTACTAATAATAACTAATTTCTTACGAATAATCGAATTAATAATCGTAATATTGTTTCGATAAAAAATCATAAAATTTTAGGAATGGTTGCCTTAATTGAATGCCGTTTTTGTTTTTGTATAGCAAATTTTCGAAACGGTATTAAACTATTTTGTGTTGAGATAGAAGTGAAGTAAAACATTTTGTATAATAATTATTGAAAATTATGAACTCTGACCACTTTTATCTTTACCTTATGAACATTTCATCTTGCATTTTAGGCTACAATTAATATTTCAATTTTAATTTTGGATTAAAAAATGCCACCCTGTTCGATGCGCCACTGAGGATTTCAAAATACATCCTAAGCTATTAACCGTTCATTTTGAGACCCAACTTATATTCCTCAAATACAACCCGACTTTCACATGGTTAAGACTGAACCATAGAGCAATTGGTCGCAACATCACGAACTACTATAATGCCCTTCCCATTCATTTTCATGTTTACAACAGCCAATAGACAAACAATAAACTGCCCTTTCGTTTGAAACTAAAGCCAGAATTGTAATAAGTTGAGATGTGCCCTACTGCGTGAAACCGCCTTATAAAATATGCAATTTAAGCCTAAAGAAGTGTAGTAGTAATAAATATTTTAAATAAAAGTCATTGTATGTATGTATGTGGGTATGTTCCACGTTTCCTCCTAAACTATCTCTCCGATTCTAAAATAAATTGGTGTAAATATGCTTTACATCACTGTAAAAAACACTGTCAATTTTTAAACATTCGAAATTCATCCCTTCTCCCCTTTTTATGCTAAGCTTTTTTATTTCAAGCTCTATTTTCCGCGGTTAAGAGCAGGTGACTAAATTGGTCAATTTATTAAGCAGAACATTTTTTTTTCTTGCATTATGACGTCATTCATCTCACTTAATCCTTTCTTATTTTAAATTGTTTCAATATATTCTGCACAATTTTCATCCGTTTTATCTCTAGATTTAGATATCATGTGATTAATTTTCGTTTATATTCAACTTAAATAATTATATAATTACGTTTAAGCTCATTTTAATTTTAATCATAGATTATTTTTTGTTACAATGAAAATTTTCTTATACGTATTTTAACAACAATTTCTTTTTAAGTCTAAATTCCAAGGAGTCTGTGTCAGGAGCAAAAAATAACTAGAGTTTAATTTATATATTTCTGTACATTAGGAAATTTGTTCATTTATGTGTTTGTTTTTTATTAATAACCACACGTTTTGCCAATGATTCACCAAATTTTCGACAGATTCATATTTATCGCCAAATAAACGCAGTTAATATTAAAACCTATGTTGTCCATCTTATCACGTTATATGACAGGATGTACTATAGTTGGTAATTAAAGTACGACAACAGTCAGTAAAGCTATTTTTAATGTTAATTTCATATTTTATAGTGTCGAAAATTTTTCACTTAAGTTGCTGTCAAATAAACATATGCATCTTATTGCTTATTTGTGTATATCAAGAAAAGTTCCTGTTTGATATTTTTTTTATTTTGATATTAATGGTCAGTCTTGATGTAAATAAAGTTTGGAGAGTAAGTATTGACGTTACCTTTGTCTATTTTCTGCCCATCCTATCACGGGATATGACAAATAAAAAGCGAAAATATTTTACACATATGTCGGTGATATTGAAAATTTCCACTACGTCAGGAGTACCATTTGGCGGGAGAAGAAAGAATTGCACATATTATTTTTAACAAAATTAATCCTATGGGATTCAAAATTCATTATTCGTTGCAGACAACTGTTGTCTTACTACAGATTTTACCATACAACAAATGGCGTGTTTAGAAGTTATTTTTTAAATTTTTAAAACATTTTAATTTTAATGTTGGTTTGAAACACTACGGTATACTGTTTTGCAACACGAGGGTTAATGAGACTGGGACCTATGGCTTAAAGCCGATTCCGAACTATTACAGAGAGCCATTCCTTAGCGGGATTCGATCCCACGAATTCGGGTACTGAACAGCATCGCTCTACCGATTCGGCCATCGTCGGCCTACAGTATAGGAGTACCGGGTTATAGTTTTGCCGATCGGGAAGGTCAGAGAGGGAACGAAAATAAAACAGATACAAGAGTTATGTTAATAGACTAAGGGTTAAATATAGAGAATATTTAATGGTATTTAACCCCTTACTTTTGAGAAAAATGGGCAAAAATGAAAGATTTTTAAAAATTTTGTTTGTTTTCATCAAAATGTTATAGATTATTTTTTATTGTAATAGATTAATGATTTAATGTAATAGATTATTTTTTAAAAAGCAAAAAATTAGGGTTTTTATGTTGGAAATTATTTTTTAAACAAAAATTTAGGTATATTTCAGGTTGACCATTCAAAAAATTGGCGCATTTGCATTGCCCGAACTGAGTTCCGGCACCACAGGCAAGTTTTTAAGAAAGTTTTATATTCTGATTGCCCATTTCTGAAGTCATATATCCAGCGAAAGCTAACAAATGAAAAATGAGTCATAGAAAAAGGATATGTCTCGACAATTTTTTTTTCATTCAAATGAATATATTCGAGAGTGCAGATTATCCAGAGCAAAACTGAACCCGTTAACGAAAAACCCGGATGACTGGACTACTTTAAAAAAATCGGCTATGATAATGATTTTAGGTAACATTCCTTCATACTTTTCTCAGGGTGAGGACTGGCAGTTATAATAATACACATTTATCACATTACAAACGGCGTGTTTAGAAGTAAGAATTTAAATTTTTCAAACTTTTCTTTCTACTATTTTTGTAGAAAATAAAAAGAACATCATCAACAGATGACTGCAACAGTTATAGGGTGTACAACAGGGGAGTATGAGAGAGTGATGCGCTAGAATGGGGAAGGAATTCGAGGATTATGTAAAATGGAATATATAGCTATTTCAATACCTCAACAGCCTCAGTAACATCCATTTTCGTATTCTGATTTCTATACGTTTGTATTTGCCAACCTAGAATATTATTAAAATTAGAAGAAGCTGTAAAAATGCACTCATGAGTGTTTTTGAACAAAAAGCCACCTGGTAAACGAACAGTTCAGAGTCAAAACAAAATACATCGATCCACAGAAATGGACAATACGGTTATTTCGCTTTGTACTTTTATAAGAGGTATGGATATCACCGATCAACTTCACATGGCAGAACATAAGTGTTCCTTTTTATATTAAACGGCGTGCAAAATATATATATGCTAGAAATTTCTTCATCGTACAAGCAATTTATGAAAAGAATAAATTGCTGTATGCTTTTAATGATGTTTAACAGTAAAGTAAAAATAAATGAAAAAAAAATAACATTCACCCTTAGCGCCTATGTATATTAATAAAACTGCAACAAACCAACTACTTATATGAAAGTTGAGTGGGCATGATAAGTGTTTCGGTACTGAAATAAAATTTTCGTAAATTTAATAGGGAAACGTTTTTATATCTTATTGAAGCTTAACACTGGTGTAATGCAAATTAATGTATCACCAGAATTGAATATTATATATATATATATATATATATATATATATATATATATATATATATATGAGAGAGAGAGAGATAGAGATAAATATATATATATGAGAGAGAGAGATAGAGATAAATATATATATATATATATATATATATATATAGATATATAGATAGACATAAACAACTATGTTTATTCACCAATGACTTGAAGTGCACTATGTCGAATTTACAGATTAATAATCGAAAAAAAATTTTGTTTGAAAGTAATATATAAAGCTTCCCGTAGCGAAGCACGGGCACATTTGATATTTATTAATAAAATAACTAACACCTAAACTGATACAGAATTCTTTTTAAAGTTACTAATGGTTATCCCACGAATTCATACATTCTACCTCTGTGTATGCTAATTTGTTGCTTACAGTCGGTTAAAACTTTTTATCCATTTCTTTAGTATTTTACAGCTTTTGTCCATTCTTTTAGCTGTTCTCGTCATTTTCATTCTTTTTTCTAAATTCGATATCGGTTCTCCTTATTTAAATGGACACAATATATTATCATTAGCTTAACGAACTTCTGTAATTCGAATGATATTCTGTCCAATTTTCCTTTATATAATATCAATGAGGATTATAGGGTATTTCAGACTATTGAATCCAAACAAAATTCCTCGGTTCAACTTGTTGCGTTTGAGATATTAAAACTCAGCCATTTGCCACATTTGAAATAAAACTGTTCTTGTACCGTTGGTTAAAAGAAACACGCTATCGTAGCATTCGAGATTGAATTATTACATTCTATATTGATTTTCTCCTACATCCTTTTTCATCAATGCAATATTTGAGCGAACGTTTTCTATATACTAATTGCATTTTCAAACTTTACTCTATGATGCGAACAGACAAGGTGAAATAACAATATTACATCCAAACTATAACACACAATAAGCGTGTGATAAGCAAATATTGGAGAAAAAAATTGGGATTGGCTGTTATAAAAAGCTCTTTTCCGTATCAGAGAAAAGGCACTTTGACATAAAAAAAACAGGTTTTGGACTTTCTGAGAAAGAGCATCGTACTCTTTATCAACTTCAACTTTAGATAGACAGGATCAAAGTAAAACTGAAAATTCTCAATTATAGAATGATATTGTATTTTTACTATATCAACCCCCATCCCTTTATTCAGAACACGAAAGACCGAAATCAGCTGATCTGAATTCCTCCTGTTTCGATCCGGGTAAAATAGCGTGGCGACGCCGTGTCTGGGATGTCGGCGTCACGCTCCTGATGGGTTGCGGTAATGATTACGGAGGATTGCATGGTGAAGCCAGAATAGGGACAGCTAGTGAATGAGAATTCAACTAAAAAAACGAGCTGTAACCTTAGCTGGATTTCTCTTGTAACTGGAATCGTAACGGACCCAAAAACGGTTGGCGGGACCGTCACTGACCCCCCACGTATAAAAAGCCTGGAATTTTGCGACTCGGGTCTTTTTGACATCTTTTACGAAGGTGCTTCGACCTCGCGGAGGCGTCCGCAACTTTTGACCGGAGCCAGCTTTTGAATGATGACATTCAGGAGATTCGTCCGCTCCCATAAGGAACGGCAGGGTCTCGGACGCCGAACGGGGTTTGCATTGTACCTCCCCATTTTTGTGAGATTATTGAAACGTTTTTTCCGACTGTGATCGTCGTGGTAATTCAGTGCGGGCAACAGTCCTCTCCATTTCGGGAGAATTAGAATCCCTTTGTATGTATAGACCAGTATTTACTCCAGAAAAAATAAAAGTGATTTCCAATTCTATTAGGACTGTGAATTCTTCGTCACTCAAGAGCATTGAAGTCGTCAGAATATTAAAAAAGTGTGGAAGCCGACATTCACAACTTCTCATTTTTATTTCTTATTGATTTTGTGCTAATTTTTACGTTTTTAATAAACAGCTTTTTAGTACGCCATTTAAAGTGATTTCTACTTTGTGACTACTTTCTGACATGACCTCAATCCATTCACGAAATGACATCCAATCCTTTTTACGCATTAAATTAGTGTAAAGATATTGCAATATCGAAAAGACGACTTTTTTTTAATTTTGTACATTTTCTGTATTTTTCAGTTACAGCTAATATCTACAGTTCTGTGTCGGTAGCTTAGACCTCAACTACTTTTCTCAATATTACATTTTCAATGATTTTTTATGGGCATAAAACTCGAGAAATTTCGTTAGTAACTTGAGACACAAAATGGTTTTTGATGTCAAAATGACCTAACCAAGGTTTTAGTGTTAATAGATAGATGAGAGGCTAAAGCAGATATAGATCATGTGCCACAGTATTTTTTACAGTTAACTATTATAGAAGAGGGGGTTACAAAGAACTTTTTTGTCGTCTAACCAACTGATAAAGGTTTTCCCCATTTTGTTTTAATCACCCTGTACATGTTATGATGTATAAGAATTGTATTACTCTTGAAAAGGGTGCTTCTATCTCATGTTTAAGGCATGGTATCATTTGAGACGAAGTGACTTAATGAATTTCGGTCATCTGCAATTCTATCACAGTTTGCTTTGCGCATTCCAAACTCCATTTATATGAATTGGGGGTGTAATGCATTGGATGCACGATCGCTGACGGATCCCTTTTAAATGACCATAACTTTAACTGCTTCGCCGAGAGTGAATTGATTGAGAATATCGTTACAGCAGTTCGAGCTTGATACAATTGTTCTGTTACTTTAGATTAACAAAGAAAATGAATGTTAACCTATTAATGCATTAATAATTACAAAAACATTTTTATTTCTATAGACCGTTTTACGTCTTACAATAAAACTTATTTCTTGCCATAAATTTTAGCAGGAAATAAAATAGTTTAAACATCCATTTTTCCCGTACAATACATATATAAAATTTCCTTTTAAACTCAGAATAGACGAACTTAACTTTCGCTGTTTGTTAAATACATTTTTAACTATTCATATAAACTGTACAATGTTAATAGCCTGAAATACCCCTGGAAAGATACAAATATCCATCAAATTTATAAAATACTTGAGTAAAAATGGATAGAGTAAATACTACGCATTTCGAAATGGTTGGACGAATCTTGTTGAAATATGATAGTGATTTTGGTAAATACTGCGAAGATTTTAAGCTGCTCAAGTGGTTCGAGGGTCAAGAGCATTCGGCAGAAATTAAACTATTTTGGTTTATGTTGGATTTAGCAACTATATTTTGCGGCCATTTGATTTATTTTACTTTTAATAACTTGTTAAAAAATTAAAGTAACTTAATTTAACAGATAGAGTTTAAAATGTGCTGTAAAATAATAAGTTTCAAAGCATTTTGGATAGATTTATTTTATCAATTATTTAACTTCTTTTATCTCGTATATTTTCTTCTTTTCCGCCATTTTTTAAAAATAAAAATCTGTTACGTGGTGTAGCAACAAAGTGATCATTTGCAAAATCAAAAGTAATTTCCCTTTTTTTATGTCACTGGATTGCGACCTTTCTCAGAGTAATTAAAAATTATTTTCTCCGGAACTAATGTATCTAGAATAAAAATATAGAAAAATCATCCATTTCATAGATTTTATTTAAATCAAGAAAAGGTATAAGTATTTAAAATTTTTTTCAAAAGAATGCCGAGATTATCCACATTCTGTTCAGATGAATTTTAAAATTTTGTGCATATTGTGTTTCAAGAATATTGCAGTTTAACAAATAGTTTAAAAACTTCCTTCAAAACTTGTAACGTTTTTTCCGTGTTTACATATGATTTTTATATTTCTGAATTTCAGGGTTGTAATTCTGACCGATCAAAACTTATTTTGACCAGGACACTGGATAAAAGGGGTTTTAACCGTCCAAAAGTGGTCAGAAGGGGTCAGAATTGTTAAAAATAGTTTGAAATGGTCTTCATTTTAATATATAATATCTTTTGTAATGAGAAGTGACTGTAAATACACCATAAAAATAGTAGTGCAGTTCAACAAAATAGGACACTCCCAAGTTCACGAGATTGAACAGACTTATGCAGTAGAATAAGAATGCTTGAATTTCAAAAATGAACCCTGCACCTGCAGTTGTAAAAATCGAATCCAGTTGCAGTAAAATACATAAAATAGGAGTTACAGTTAAAAACATAAAACATGAATTGAAGTGAAAAGCATAAATTTTAAAATTTAAAAAAATAACATGACATTTTACAATTGAAATCGTTTAAATTGAGGAACAACTACAAAACTTGTTACTTGTCACCGTTTTTTAAATTCAACATAAATTACATATAAATATATCAAAATATAAATCAGCTTGTATTAAAATATAAGTAAAACATATTTTGTGTATCTTGGTGTTATGTTAAATTTGTTAATTGATGATTATATTATGACATTTTTAACAAATGTAACTTGCCTTTATCTTATGTTATTAAACTATGTTCGATTAGTAATATATTGAAAAGTTAATTTCAGTGGTCAAAATGGGTCAAAATAGATATTGACCAGGATGGTTAAAACCACTTGTTTAAACCCCCATGGTTAAAACTTATACAACCCTGGTGAATTTACCTAGCAATGATTCAAGTTCAACGATCATTTCCTCAATCTAAATTATAAAATTTTTCAAAATTTTTGATGTCTCAATTTTTCTACAATCTGATATTAGTTTAAAAATATTAATAAATGGATAATGGCAAACTTTCGACAAATTTTGCAAAGAACTCTACAACGGAACTAAGCTTTTATTGACTTTTTCTTCAATATCTCTAATTTAATATTGTCAATGAAATATTTTATTACCTATAAAATTTACTTCATTTTAATCTCCTTGTCTTGTTAAGTGTTTTCTATAAATAAATTACTTAATTTTTATATTTAATATTCCGTATTTCAATTTTGTTATCGTATTTTTTAAATATGTCTTCAATATTTTTCCACTAAAGTTCTCTTAATTCCATGCGTTTATTACTATCATCTGCCAGTGATTTTACTTCTAATCAGATTCATTCTGATGACTTTCTTCTTTTATCAGTTTGATTTATGATTAATAACTGTTTTTTTATATTAAAATGTTCAATTTTTAATATTTTTCAATATTTCTTGTTTGTTATTCTAAACTTTAAATATCTATATCTGAAATATATATTTTCAATCTGCTTCCACATGATTTCATACGCTTATTTCATCCTCGTCTGCAATTAACTTTTATTTCTGTTACGTCTTTATTATTCATTTTAATAACTTTCATCTCAATCCGTTCTATTCGATTTTAGTTATGACACCATCTAAGTATTATTAAAATCTGTTCACGTCTATCCACACAAAATAATCTCCTCGAAAATGACATCCCCGGATTTGGAAACTCATTTCGCTAAGTCTGATCGTTTAAGGACCATGATGAAGAAGCGAGATATTAATTAAAAAGAACTCAAGATGTTGATTCTTTTAGCTTACCATTCATTGACGTGGGTAAAAGAAAACGACGAAATTGGGTGCTGTGACGTCAAATACTTTAAAACAGCTGGCAACACTGGTCATTTTTCTGTTAGATTTAATGGAGGATTTATACCTTCTGGTATTCATATTGTGTTGCACTGATATTCTACCCGAATATTATCTTTCTCTATTTTTGTAAGCTGCAAATGTCAACGAAAGTGTTTATGTGTAAAATTGTTCTCGGAAAAGAAATGGTCCTTGAGATACTTTTTGTGGTTTTGAGAAATGGATATTGTTTACGCTTGTTGTAATGTACTAACACCAGTGTTCGCCTACAACGGGAAAACACAGTAAAAATAGAATACCTTATATTTGGACTAAAACATTTATTATATACGCTATTTACAAATTAAAACGTTACTTGATTAATATGTGGCATAACCAGCAATTATTTGGATTTTATATTCATTAAAACACAATAATTGTTACAATTTTCTTTTTGTTATTCCTTAATCAAATTATTGCATTGATAACTGAGGCCCAAGGTAATGATTTGTAATAATTATCAAGTTTACCTCCAGTAATTACAGGGTGACAGCTGGGATTATCAACCGGATCGCCGTCGTTGCGGCGTTGATATCCAGCCACTCTTGAATCCCGACTCCCACTCCTGTTTCTTCACAACTCATCCCCTCGGTTTTAACGTCCCTTTTTTTCTTTGCCAATCGCTTGTTCCCCTTACGCGCGTGCAGGTGGGCTTATTAAAATAGCCCCTTTTGCGAAAGCTGACATTATTTTTTAGCCCCTGTCCCCATAACTCGCTATTATATCTTTGTCTGAGTTTGACCGTTGCGCTTGTGCCATTCCGTGATCTCTAACTTCTCCACAGGGGTCCGCACTAAAACTCCAAGTCAACAGCTGCACCTAAATTCTTCTTGGAAATTTCTTTCACGGCTATGTATGCACGTGCTGACCATCGTGGGAAAGTACATCGGTACAATGCCATAAATTCTTCTGATGTCATTTTGGGATTTAGAACAAGTCTGCATACTGGAAATATCTGAAACTGAGTGTGAGATAGAAGATGTATTTATTGGAGCAATTGAAAATAAAAATACATCTCATTCGGAAATCCAAAACAAAACAAAACAAAACATACTAGACACTTCAGGTACGGCGACGTAGGCAGGATTTTTATCGGGGCGGGTCCAATATATAGTGAAATTTGACTTTTTTTTAAAAAAGTCATTACCCTCACTCAAAGTACGTATATACATACATCGCGTCCAAGCATCCTTAATATAATATCATACACTCTGAAATAAATTACAAGAGGGATTAGTACGCAATTTAATTGGATCTCGGAAAATACATTGCCAACCATAATGTGTGTTTTAATTAACGCTTCAAATTTGCCTGTTGAATAATGGAGTCGAGTGAATGGACGTTCCAGTACTTAAACTAGTTTAAGAAAAGAAAGAAAAAATATCGGCATAATGGCTATACTTTTATTGTTTTTTACAGAATTACGTACTTGGTATGACGTCAAAATGAGAAAACAGTATGGCCTAATCCGTCATTTATAAACTAACGTTTCATAATAGAATTAACTCTTCTACCTTTTAAAGCCAACTTGTACAAACCTTCATTCCTCGAAATGAATGATCCATTTATTGACCGCTTTTAATGCCAAGAATTTTTTCGGGGTCGAAACTAGTAATCTATAAATATTTTAATAAGTTTAAAAACTCTTGTAATCCAGACATTAAAAATATTTCGGGAAGGGTACAGTCCCCCCACATCAACAAGTCATTGTTTGTTCACTTGTATTAATAAGCAGGCAAAAAACCACTTTTTATTAAAAAAAATTCTGACCTTTAAAAGTACAGTATACACATACTATGTGTGTTAAAATTTTCCGAGTTATGAGTTAAAGCGGACAAACCCTCTTCCGTCTGCTATCCACTATAAATTAACCTCTCATCGAGTCTACATAACTATAAACTTACATCACAGACAATTAAAAGTAACTACCCGTCGAATCTACGCCAAACAATAGCCATCTGGTTAGGTCGCTGATCGTGGGTCCGAATCCCACTGCAGCACGAATGTTCGCAGCCGTTCAGAATCGGCATGATCCCTCGTGTTGACCAAACCCATTGAGTCTACAGAACATAAACTTGTATTTCGGAAAGTTAAAATGTCTACAACACACTTTAAAGTTTTCTAGAGTTGAGAATTTTGTAGAGTGTGCGAGTTTTACTTTGTTCTTGTTCTTTGAGTGTTGCTTTGTTTAAATATCGTGTAAAGTTCTTTGTGTAATAACCAAATTCGTGCTGTTCTGTTCCTTTTCAGTGAGTTTTTAAAACTGCGTTTTTATTTAAAAATGTTTTTTTCTGAGTTTACATTTCCATAACAGTATTAGTCCATTGGATAACAGATTAAAATGTATTTTTTTATAACCTCTGTTCATTGCAAATGTAATACGTATGTTAATTTTATCGTTATTGCACGGTTTATTTCGATGTCATTTTAATAGACAATAACTAACTTCAGAGCATAAATATCTTTATATTTTTTTATTAATTTTTATTTTTAGTTCACATTATAATATGCATAAACGGTAAAACTTGAAAAAATATTTTATCTGACATTTCTTTCATTGCAGCCATTTTTTCCGGTTATTAAAATATTTGGTTTAGTAATGTGTACAACAAATGTAAATGAATAGCAGGACTGTATTGAACTGTGGGTGCTGTCAAATCGCGTGGACTAAAAGCTCTCAACTTAGAAAAATGTGTTTTTAGAAAAGATGTGATTTTAATGTTTTTATAAAAATTGACTAGGGGTGTTGGCGTGGCTTTCTTCTGAACAAAAACTGGAAACTTAGATGAATGTGTTTTTACACAAATCTATAAGTTTAGCATTAGACCTACCAACATTTCATATATGTCTGTTTCAACTGACAGCAGTCAGTCCAATGGCCGTTTTTTAAATTCACTTTACATTCTTTTCCATTTCATTATAAATAATACAGAATTTAGCCTTTCTCACCTCCTCCAGAATTTACTTCACATATCATAGTTCTCTTGTATTATTCCCATAATATCTTTTACGTTGAGCTTTTTGAGTTAATATTTTTAATTTCTTATTAAATAATCCACCAATGATAAAATGCGCATAAAAAGGTACTTATTATTTATCACCCAAAGTTTGTAGCCTATTTTATTATTCAAAATAAAACTTCACAAATATTCGAACAGAACCTGTGCAGTAATGTCTCGTGGGTTACACTTTGTACTGTCCATAACCCTATAGCACGCTCATAAACATAGTTGGATCCTATTTTCTTGGAAATATTTTAAGGATCCTATTGTTTCGTTTCGACTTTATTTCACACAAAATGTCCAAAATTGTTTTTCTAAATATCTGCTCTTTAATAAACTTATATAAATAATAAAGTATATATATATATATATATATATATATATATATATATATATATATATATATATATATATATATAAAACTTTTTTTTTGCTAGTTAAAATTGTTCTCCCTTAAGAACAAAAAACATACCTCTAAAAAGGAATCGAACTAAAAGAAAAAAATCCCATAAATTTAAACATGTCTTATATTTTTATTAAACCATGTTTATAATTTGACCCCTGTTGAGGGACATTTTGACACGTACTTATTTCTCTAAAACACAAACTCTCCTAATAATAATTTTACTTCGATGACAAGAAAACATCATTGCATTGAAACGATGACAATTTTGTGCAAAATTATCGCATGAGTCTTTCGCGCGTTATCAAAATTTGCTTTGTGAGAAAAATCGACTGAAATTAATCAGTTAACAAATCCCAAGCACTCGAGTGTCTTTGATGAGAACTTTTAAACGAAGGGGAATATCTTTTTATGCCGTTTGATTTAAAATTCGTAGAACATCTGAATCTATAAGATATACTATTTTTTAAAAAATCGAAAATTCTGAAGATTTAAGGGTCCCAAAATGAGTTGTGTCAGTTGGAGGGTTCAACCTCCTATATTTTCAAAATAACGTTGACAGAATGATTATTTGGAAGCAGAACAGAGAGGGTTGTTGAAAAATGAAGTAACTGTATATTATAGAAAAAGTGGGTGCAGTGAGTGGAAGAAAAATGAAAACGTGGAAGGCAGAAAAGCGGTCATTGGTCCTGCATATGGGATTCGTCTTCCGAACACGGTTCACGAAGAGAGTTAACGGTCCGGGTTCAATGCTATTTCTCTAAATCGGCACACGGGCTGCTCTACATGACTGAGATTCTTTTCCGGAATGTCGAGTATTCCGTGTCTGGACGTAACGAACGGTGCATCCCCGTTCCAGTTGCCTTGGCAAGTAGGAAGTGCTTCTCCTTCCAAAGTGACCTCGTTCTCCACAAACCTTGGCAGTGACCTACAAGATGAGTAGTTCAACGCCGGTGGGGCGGCAGGTGTGCATTACCTCTGCTTCCGCGTTTGCAAAATGGAATTAAGACGAACGCGATCTGACCTCGACGATCGCTCCCAGATGTGTGTCAGCCTATATCGGGATCGGGTTTACACCAAATACGGATTTAAAAAAAAAAAGAAATCGGACCTGGACACCGCACGCCACTTCCTTGTACGCCTTTTAACCCTTCGACGCATCCTGTTGACTCAGCGACTTATAACCCTTTCGAAAGCCGTGTTCTTATTAGACCTTCCATTTATTAATAAAATGGAGATTGGCTGCACAAAAGCTGACGATACTGGGACCTACTGCTGAAAGCGGAATCCGAACGACTGCCTTACTCACCAAAAAGGTTTAAGCAAGTGGGTGAGGAGGAAGACAACACTAATATGCGATGTTCCATTAAATTCTGGAGCAAATATTAACACCTTGTATGCGGGACACGTACTAGTACGTTTTCTGACGATGAATACTTGAGCGCGGGTCACGTCTAGTACGGGTTAGTGTCCCAACAGGGTTGATTTTGTGGGTACAAAAATAACAGTATATACAGGAAAACGAAGTCGAATGTTCTTGTCTACTACATAGATGCTGGAGAAATTGAGGCAAATAAAAACTAGTTTTTGTATTATTAGTTTTATGATTGTTCTTTTCATTTTTTTATAAAGTAAAAATGTTTATATATAACATAATTCGAAAAAATTAAAACTATATAATATTTCCATTTGATTTTTCATATTTATGATACTATTATAAATTTATCCACTAAAAAAAATATATTTTTTGTGTACAAAAATCTTATGGTTGTTATTTATATATTTCTATTTATATATTTGTTTATATATTTCAATATAAAATACGAAAAGTGGGTTCAAAAATGAAATAATTTTCGATCTATTGAGATTTAACTAAATGGAAGCGCGAAACGCCCGCTCCCGGTACCATTCCGATGCGAAATAGACCCGCACACAACGGGTTAACAATGTCGAATACATAAAAGTGAATAGCTGTAAAACATTCATTCTCATATATTTAAATATAAAATGTTTACAAAAATGAAGTGATATTGTTTGCAAAATAACTGTGCATATAGATCCATTTGAGAATATTAACATATTGGATACAATATCTAAATGAGTTAAATGCATAAAGTAAAATAGCGTTGCGTCGTAGCCAACGTGTTACGTGATTATTGCTAGTCGAAACTCCGAATGACTGCCAACTTTCATGCCTGGAGTGAGATTCGAACCCACGACCTCGTACCGACGAGCAGCACGCTCCCCTTCATCCGTCGTTTGGTTCTGTCATATGTAAACGCAGAACTGTAAAGCGGAGTTAAGGCATTTGGCATTAGGACGTACTTATATATGTCACACTTTTTCTTTCCATATTTTGCCACCTCTCCTTCGTCACAAAGAATCCCGTTTGTCACATGTCACGCAATATTACATAAAAGAAGCACTCCCCTATAGAATCTATTTCAAATTTTATTTTTAAGCTGTAACTCTGTTTTAATGGCATTTGTAAATGTAATAATTCGATTATTTTGCAGCCAGTAAGAATAAATTAAGTGTACAACAGAAACATAATTTGTATGCAATAGCAATAAAATATTAATATAACAGCAGTTGAAAATTTCTTAGTTTTGAATGATATATTTTGCTGGAAATCTTATGTGATTCGAAACCGCAGGTTCGAAAAATATATTCGTCATAGAACATAATTTTTTTATTGTTATCAAGTTGTTGGTGAATGTAGAAAACTATAGAGTAATTTTCTTTTTGTTAAGTTTAATAAAAGAAAACGCTTCTTTTATTGACATGGACAGAGGTAGATATTTTTTTTTCATTCGACAGCCTTCGAGGTAACAACCAAAAAAATAGCATCTAGTAAGGGGTGGTGGGAGTATATTTACCTCTGAAAAGCAGTGTTGTATCAGTTTAAACCACGGGGGTTTAAACCAGTGGTTTTAACCGTTGTGGTCAATATCCATTTTGACCAATTTTGAGCACCAAGATTCACTTTTCAAAATATTTAATACTAATCGAACATAGTTTACTAGCATGTGATAAAGGCAAGTTACATTTGTTAAAAATGTCATAATATAAATAACACCAGTAAACAAGCAAATATAACACCAAGTTACAAAAAAAAATGTTTTACTTAATTTCTTTTTTGTACAAGCTGTTTTATGTCATTTATGTTGAATTTAAAAAAAAAAAGGTTACAAATAATGAGTTTCGTAGTTCTCTCTAAATTTAAACGATTTCGTCATTTATTTTGGATGACTCCGAACTTTGAAAATAATCTTTCTCTAGCTGGCACGACAGTTCATGAGAGGTATTGTAAAATCAGCCAATTTTATGTTCCTGCCTTTCACCTTCTTCGTTGCTGCCCACCAGACGTCAGATTCGAGTGTATCTTTAACTGCTCTCTTTTTTTAACTGTAACTCCTATTTTATGTTTTTTTACTGCAATTGGATTCCATTTTTACAATAGCATGTGCAGGGTTTATTTTTAAAATTTATTCATTCTTATTACACTGTATAAGCATGTTCAATCTCGTGAACTTGTGAGTGTCCTATTTTGTTGAACGGCTCTACTATTTTTATGGATTATTAAAAGTCACTTCTAATTACAAAAGATATTATATATTAAAATTAAGACAATTTAAAACTGTTTTTAACAATTATGACCCCCTTCTGACCAGTTTGCGACGGTTAAACCCACTTTTATCCAGTGTCCTGGTCAAAATCAGTTTTGACCGGTCAAAATGACAACTCTGCTTAAAAGGAAGTTAAAATGAAATTAACAATCGAAATGAATCTATTTAATTAAATATATCTCAGTACCAAACGTATTGTAATGTACCACTTCTAGGTTGGGTTTGGTTCTGGGAGCACTACCGTCTACTTTTTGCACGAGAGCTAATGAGACCGGGACCTACTGCCTAAAGCCGATTCCGAACGGCTACGAACATCCATGCCATAGTGGGATTCGAACCCACGAACTCCGGTTCCGAAGGCCAGCGCCCTAACCATTCGGCCATCGTTCGGTTGTACCACTGCTAGATAAAAATGGTCTTATAAATAGCGCTGTTTTCTTATCTTACAACAAAAAATTTATGGAATTGAATCTGTTCTCTATCACGCTTATTTTCTACAGTTCATCAGGTGTAACAAGACGTATATGTTGGCATGCTAAACACAGTATATTTTTAATATACATTTTGAATTCGTTTTTTCTTATCTCATTTGACGTTGAACTGGACAAGGGTCCTTATAAAAGCAGTAAGCTATGTTAATGCGTCCGCATGCGCGTGTTGAAAAAGCTGCAGATTTAGTTAAATAATTGCATACGTTTAGAAAGATAATTTTGTTTTAAGTTTTTGAGCCTATCGGTGATGCTGCATTAGTTATTATTTGTTGGTAATCAATCAAGTGGACCTTCTGACTTTGTACCGTCTTCAGGCCATCTCTCAGTGATTTATAATTCCTTTTTCTGAAGAGGGGTGTGCCGTTTTCTTGTGTCACTACGAAACATTTTCAAGTAATATATTTTTTTTTTCAGGTTGACTTGGAATCGGTTAAAAACTGTTCGCTCTCGCATGACATAACTTTGTACGGGAAAAGAAATTCTAAATAGAATCTCGACGCGTACGGGTCTTAACACAATATTTTGACATTTAAGCTCATCTTGTTGTTTTTATTGAATAAATAATTTTCTTATTTCATTTCAAATTCAAGCCAATATCCTTACAAGCCCATTCACTTGGCCAATAAATCATTTTAGATGAATATTTCGCTTAAAAGTCCAAACCCAAACTTAAAATACCTTCCACTGATGAAGCCAATTTTTTTTTCTCTAACTCATCTTTCTTGTAAACGGCTAAGAGCGCTTTCCCACTGACCGACACGACAGCTTCTGTACTGGCCGGTAAATAATGCAACGGCATCGTGTAGTCTAGAAAGCAGTTTTTCCACTCTAAAGATATCTTTTCATTTAAAGATGGCTGTAAGCTCGCACAAGTTTTAGAATGACTGAAGTAGGAACTCACTTTTATAGACTTAGTACAACAATTATTGTTAGAAAAATCAATTTGAAAGCTGTTTCATTCCACGTATTTTAAAGGCATTGGATGCTAATACTACGCACTAATTTCTTATATTTTTTCCACCGGTGTTATACTAGTGAATATTTGGCTCCGCCTCTTTTTTTCTGAAAAGATCAATTTAACACTCAACGTGTGAGTCGTTTTGGCTTAGTGTTAACGCGTTGCATTTTTCCGCTTCGGGTTCGATTTTTTTTTCAGTAACTCTCTTAAATCTGCTAAAATTCTGGCATCTTTTTTAATAATTAAAATGATTTTTGTTTAAAACAATAATGTATTAAAAAATACGAATAAAAATTTTTCAATTTTAATTGCTGTTTACTAATTTTATGTAACTTTTTTTTTGTCCTTTTCATTTCCCCTTTTAAATTTATTTCATTTTAAATATTAACACATTTACCAGATCCTTTTTTTCTTTAGTCACTTTAACTCTTTCAATTTATGAAACAATCTTAAATCCAAATTTGATATACTCAGTCATTTGCTTTCAAAAGCAAAAGTATGTGATAAACTTATTAATGATTGCAGATGAGAACTTAATATAACAGAAGTGAAATTCAGATTGTAATAATAGGAAATCAACTATAAAATTGCATTTTATGAACAAGCGAGAATAACATAACATTAAAATAGGAGCAGAATGTGTCCATTGAATGCGTAAGAAATCTAAGTATTTAAATATTATATTAATAATGAGTTTAAAAAGTCCTATAACAACTGTATTGCAATATATATATATATATATATAATTTATGAATCCAAAGCAAATAACGTGAGTAGCGATAACTCTCAAAATGTCGGACCGATTCAAAAGGAATAGCGCTTGAGGAACGACAAAACTGCCCGATAAACAATATCGGCCGTTCGAAAACGACCAAATCGTCATTGAATCGGTTGGTGGGAAAGCGAGGGGCTCATCTTAGTGCATTTGACGTTCGCCGATGTTGGAGAACGACAGTCGTCTAAGATTTATCTCTGTCGTGTCGGTAAGTGGGAAAGCGCTCTAACGTCTCATATAACCACAAATACCAAACAAGCATTCGGGCATGTAAGTGGAACATAATTATACTGTAGAAAAAATACATGATTGGCTAGGAAATTAGAATGAGGCCACAGCAAAATGTGAACGATCTTTTACAAGAGGGTTTTCCCATTGAGAATTATTTTCGACAAATAATTCATTTTAGTTGAGGTTTACTTGCAATCGGTTGAAAGGGATCGCGCTGGAAACGGAACGAGTAAAGGAATTTGCTGCACGTGTGTGTTCGTTGACTGGTGAAGATGTATTACGGTTAATCCCCAGAAACCCCTTTAACACTAGAATTACAGTGGTTTTTGTATACCTAGAATGACGGCGGGTGTCATTTTGACCCCTTGATAAGATATCCGCCTATTTCTCTATATGATATAATATATTTGTGAAAAAGAAATTAATATAACGCAAATTATGACAACTACAGTTTGTTTTTAAAAATATACAGACTTTGCAGGTATGTAGGATCAATTAAACGATTTACTACGTTCTCTCCCAAACTTGGATCGCTTGGTCTCCTTTCATCTTTTCCTAAATATGGAAATCCATTCAATAAGTATTTTGTCCTAACATCTACTTCTAGCCAAAATTTAATTCCTAATTTATCGAGCTTGTTAAGCATATACTGAAAAAAACGGCATCTTGTTTTTGTAGGGAATAACTGTTCATCAAACGTAATATTTTCATTTGGTTTCTATCAAAGCTTACAGTTTTCTATAAAAGTATTCCATACCTCGGATATTAGTGTAAATTTATCAAACTGCAAAAGTGAAGACCTTGTTAGTTTAATTTCAAAACGAAGAAATTTCGTAACTTCCGGAAACCTATCTGTACTCATAGTTTTATGAAAAAACTTTGGTCCCCAAGTCTTGGACCACAAACTGAGAATTGGTAAGCCCTTGACAGCTAATGCCCCCTTATGTACAACAACGCTATGAATGTTTCCAGTTCTGATAATAAAATAGTGAAAGAGTCATTCTGAAGTTTATACTTGTCATACATCAGACATACATCAGAATGTAGCCTGCCGTATTTCTAGGTATAATCATTTGTTATGACTAAAATAAAAATACGATTTTCTTGAAATCTTTACTATTTCGTAAATCACGATGATTTAGGAAAAGTCAAAAAAGGATTAAGATATTTGCAAAAATATAGAAGAGCTGTCAGAGATAAAAGTTCGCTAGGTGTCAAAATGACCCCTTCCGTAATTCTAGTGTTAACGAGAAAAGGAATCCTAAACCCAAACTCATTAAGGCATCCAATAAAATCGATTATCAATTTTGCATAACAAAATCTCCCAGAACGGCACCCAAAGTATTATGGGTTTCATCGATTGTTACCTTTCGAAAATTCTACCTGCTGTGTTATTCCCGGAGCGACCTCTTTTTTTTTTTTACCTTACCCAGAACAATCAGACAAAAGTATTCGGGAGCCTTCTTGCAACCCAGGGGTAAAAAGAATTCAAAAGTACCCTGCATGCATGTGCATATCTTCCTATTAATGAGCCTGGCTACTTATTACGGAGCTTATAGTTAACGTGCGGCGCACAATACCTCCCCTCCTTCATAATGAGGTCGTCTCATCCCGGAGCCCTAATTTGCAGTCATCAAAGGAAATGTAGAGAACTATCTTCATTAAAAATCTCACCCCCAGGCGAATCTTTCTCCATTCGGTTTGAAACAGATCTCTCTGGAAGCGTCAGGTACTTACGGCAAATTACAATCATGAAAGAATGAATCGCAGCAAATGGACTACTTAATAATTCCTTTTTTTTTAATGTTGTTTGTTTTTCTTTCATCAGAGGATATTTTTTGCACATCTCGGCTGTGCCGTTGTACGAGAGGGCATTGATTACAGCTTTTTCTTTCTTTTTTTTATTATCTCTTTCCAAAAAAAAAAAGATGAGACACCTTAACTGTGTGGCTCATTACAACAAACGGTGGACCATTTGGAAGGAAATCTTGACACCATGCGTGTACGTGTGTTATAACTTTTTTCCAGTTGGGACTACAGACAGATATCTTTATGGCAAACATGGCTGTGAAGTTGTTGCTCATTTAGCATACCCCTCGAGGAGTACGGGTGGCATAAGGACGAGAGTAATGTTGCCCGCTTTGTTTTTCGTAGTAGAGACGAGAATCCAAATGATTTTCCTGCCGTCTTTAGAGGATGCTGCTCTTGTATCCTCTAGCATGGCTGTTTGTAGCCGTTCGGGTGTAAGAAGTAAGTGCTGGTCTCCTTATTCCTCGTCTAGCTAAACAGTAGACCGTACCGCTCTACCTCCAAGGCTGTTTGTTCATTGAGTTCGGAAGACATTGCGACCAAGAAACAATGAATTCATTTTATGTACCACGACGGATCGTGAGGCTCGAACTCAGAACCTTTCGGTTATGAGAGGAACGCTTTTGTAAAATGAGCTTGCTAACTCAAAGAAACGAGGGTCTAATGTTCAGGCACCTGGCATGAGTGTTCGTGGCCATTCGGAATCGCCTTCAAGTAGGTCCCTGTCTCGTGAGCCCTTGTGTTGCAGACGGTAACTCTCCAAACCCAGCTACTTCTCATGGGTAGAATCCCAGTTCTGTGGTCCGGCCGCCATAATTTTGGCTCTATTTTTGTACAAGTGATCGCCAAATGATCGCCAAGTGATGTTTACATTTTGTGTTTCGTTTTGTATTAAGTTTATACCCGATTTCAAAGCATATTTTGAACAAAAAAAAGTTTGAAATTTTGTTTAAATGAATACAAATTTAAAAAAAAAATAGAGTAAGGTTTTCCAGAAAACTGGGTTCTAGAATTTGGAGACATCGCCCACGCTTGGCGTGCCCACTGAACTTGGTTCGGCGGGCCCCCTGAACTGGGATTTAGCCCTTCGCATGACCTATTCATTATGTGCCCAGCCGTCATGAATGAATATTTAAGAACGCGTTACCAGAGGAGGATCATGTGCAGACGAGCACTATCCCAATTCCCGTTGTTGTTGAATAGTAACTGGTGAATCCCCTCTATAATAATAGCCTAAGTTATCTGTACGTCTCTCCTCCAATTTATGAAGCGGTTGGACCTGGAATGGATAGAGGCATCCATTCAAAGAGAATAAAGTTTATCTTCTCCTAAAATATCAATCCGATTTTAAAATAAATTGGTATAAATATGCTTCATATCACAGCAAAAAATACTGTCTTTAAAACGTTCGAAATCCACCCCTTCCCTCCTTTTCGAGAGTTTAATGCCATTATTTCGAGCCCTATTTTCCCCGGTTAAGAGCAGGCGATTCAATTTATCCATTTATCACTTAATAAATAGGTAAAAATTACAATTTTTTCTAGCATTGTGACGTCATTCCTTTCAACATCTCATTGAATCATTTCATATTTTAAACTATTTAAATACCGTCTACACTATTTTAATATCTTTTATCACTGAACTCAGATATTACGTAAATGATTTTCTTTTATATTGGCTTAAATAATAGATTAGGTATATACATGATATTTTTTAATTGAATCATCGATTATTTTTTGTTGCAATGAAATTTTTACCACCGGTATTAACAATAAATTCTTTTCATATAAGTCTAGGAGTCTATTTAACGGACTCATAAATATCTAACTTTTAATTTATATATATTTGGAAACTAAGAAGTTTGTTCTTTTGTGTGTTTGTTTATTATACATAACCACACGGTTTAACTAAATGAATTGAATGTGATTCTAAACTGCATTCACAGGATCGGGAGATTGTAGAGGAATATGACGATAAATAATTGAGAGTGGACCAGATAGTTGTGAGCCAAACCCTTTTTTACCTGCCTCATTGGGTGCTTAAGAGTTCTGGAATATGACTAATCCCGTCATGTGATGTTTAAGAATGGTCCCATTTTGTTGTTATTTCATGATGCTTGTAAAGGACATCATCAGACACAACTTTTTTCTCATACTGTTTTCGCTCTGATCATTTATCACTTAACTACTCCTATTGCATTCAAGTCATGCTATTCAATATTATTACAATTATTGCTCTAAAGGGGATCTGATCCCCAACCTTTTGGACCAATTATTTTCCAAGGTGAATTTAGAGTTAGAGTTAATGTACAGAAGTATTTAATTCCAAAAATAAAACTTTACTGTAGTGAACGCAATTTCTGTTTCCTTGAAAAGAAGAAAACTTCACATGGAGTTTTTATTGAAAACTGAAACCTTTCCGCAGCGGGAGGTATACGTTAAACGGTGCAAACGGCCATGTTTAAAAGGTACGTCTGCACGTATACATAAGGGGATTTTTAATATCTATTTTCACTAAATTTCAATCTATTTTAGTTATCTTAAGTTGTACCTTTGTACATATGCGCAACCGAACTTTAATTTTCAGTCTTTAAATATTCATTTTAACCCTATTTCAATCTGTTTTGATTAGTTTAAGTGATACGTACGTCTGTACGTATACACAAGGGAACTTTAAATATTCAATCGGACATCTCCGAATTCTTTTTAGAAAGTTTCGTGGTGACGTCTGTACGTACCTATCTGACATAGTTAAATATAATTAGCAGTAAAAAGTTGAAATTTTGTATTTAGAATTGTTTTAAATTTATATACGGGATTAACATAATTCAATTTACAAATGATATTGTTTGAAATTATCTTGATTTAATTAAACAGCACATCCAGTTTGAAAACTTTATTAAAATTATTTACTTTAAATTGAACGCAAAGTACAGTGATACTGAAGAACGAAAACGTGTGTTCAAAGTGATTATAAAATTCGGTGACTTCAGAATACAAAGTAAACAAGCCATATGGAGGCCGACCGTCTTCTGATTACACTATCAAAACTGGAATTAATATTTTTCTTGTGAGGGTGGAAGGGGCGGTTAGAACAAAAAAATTGTGTAGAAAAATATGTTGGTGAACAGTGCTGTGTTTATATTTTTTAATGTTTAATAAGTGATAAATGATAGACATTTAGTTTGTCAGTAAGAAATATTCGATTCCGAAATGTGATGTATGCCACAGTGGTATTCAAACCCGGTAGCCATTTGGCCACAGGTTCCGTTAGAGAACAATTGTGATAAAGCATAACCTGGTAGTATTATCTGTGAAAAAGGAGCGATTTTGTGTTTAATAGACCGAGAAATTAGATGGTTTCTGGTACCGTGATATTGTACGAGAAATTTTAAATTTAAAGATTTTTCTGGTGAAAAGATTGTGGATCTAAACTGATTCTATAAGTTTATTCTGTGTTCATTTTATTGAAATGAATGTAAAAGATACTAATTTTCGGTTAATAATGATTTTAAATGAATAACTTTGCTAATAGAGAACAGGATAAGTTCGCCAAATCTGACTGATTACTAATGGAAACAGTTTTTTCAAATTTTGTTTTGAAGAATTTGTTTGCTGTCGTTAGCGTATAAATAAAAGTAGGAAATAAAAATGAAGCGAGTTGACTTCCGAAAAGGGTAAGTTATTTTTTATATTTTTAATAATGCAAGGAATTTATTTTTAATATATAAATAATTTTGGATTTAATGTTGTGAAGTGGTTCACTAATTTTCGGCAGTTTTAATTTTAAATTTGTGTCCGGACTCGTGCTTGTCGAAACTAAGTAGGCAAGTCTTCTGCAGCTTTTCCTGATCATCCATACCTCGCAGATTATCAGCCAAATTTCGACCGACGATTCTGGTACCAGGAGAATATTTTTGAAATGCATATTTCACGTTAGTGAAAAGTTAGTGTATTTTTTCATTTCAGTTTACGTAATTGATAAAAAGATATCCTTCTGGGGCACATTTCGCACTACTACCGAATGCATCCTGGATAATATGGTATTTTGATTGCATAGTAGTTATTTGTGAAGGATTTAAAAAAAAAATTAACAAACGAATTAATGTCATTTATTAAAATTCTAATAAGTAGGATCAAAATCAGTAAGTATAATGATCACACTCTGCTTAACTGTTAATTTTGTGTTTTAAAAAAATGAACTAATATTTTATTATCTACACTGAAGATTTAATGGATTACAGTTTTCTTCAAATATATAAAAAGTACAATTATATTTTATTAGTTATATTTGCGTCAACCGATCGAATGTTGCAAACGAAAACTTTTGTTCATTTTTAAAAGTTCCATGGTATGCCATGTTAAAATCCTATGTTAAACCACCATTTTTTACTAAGATTAAGAGATGAAAGAATTATTTTAATGGACAAGTAGCTTTCGGGGTTAAAAGTATTCATTATAATAGATATTGTGCAGTGTCATATTTGAAAAAAAAAAATACTTTTTTAGACAAATCCGGAAGAAATTTTTATAAAATTCAGAGTTAGGTTTCTACATACGAAACTTTGACTTTAAGGTTAATTTTGACAATCTCTGTGTTGTAATGTACATACAACCTATACACCAGTGTTCGTTACAAGGGGGAAACACAGAATGAATATAATACTTTATATTGAGATTCAGACATTTATTCTATACATTTATTTACAAATAGATCCTTGGTTATCATAATGATCAATCATTTATATCTTCTATTTACACTATAATTATCCCACATCACTTTATAAGGAATTATTATTATTAACAGAGGCCTAAGTCAAATGACTGTAAATATTATTTTATAAATTACCTCCATTAAAGTCACAGGGGAGCAGGCAGGGGCTTTCCTCACGGGCATACGGGACGAGTTGGTGATGGTGAGCGGGGCGGTGTCGGTCCGGGCGCACGGGACGAGCTGGTGCTAGTGGATCCTTGTTCCACTTCTCTCGACTGCCCACTTCTTCCAACTCCTCGCTCTCACTACGTTTCCAAAAACCACACCTCGGTCCCAACGCCCCTTTTCTTTTTCTTATCCAATCCCTTCTCTTCGGGAAATTTTCCCACATCAAATGTCCTTCGGGAGTGCAGGTGGGCTCATTAAAGTAGCCCCTTTTTGTTCAAGCTGACATTACTTTTTAGCCCCTGCTCCCCTAACTCACGCTTACAGCTCTGTGCGAGCTTGACCGTTATGCGGCCATTCCGTGATCTATCTTCTCTGCAGGGGTCCCTAAACTTGACGTAAATAATTGGGGTCCTAAATTCCTCAAGGAAAATCCTCCCACGGCTATGCATGCACGTGCAAATCACCGTAAGAAAGTACCTCGGTACACTCTGAATGTCTAGTTATGTTGTGAATTTTGTACGTACCACGTGTCGTACCACGTACTACAAACGTACGAATTTTGTACGTACCACTTGTGACAAACGAATATGTGTGGCGTAACGGATGAACCGTGGAATATCGCAATTTTGTATTAAGGTCTGAAATGGATCTTAATAAGCTTTACATTCGAACGTACCTTTAATTATGAAACGTCAGATGTTCAATTTGACTAATTTCGTTGAGACGTCTGTTCGTACACGGAGATGTCACAACGACACCTGACGTAACTCAACAACATTTAACCGCAAAATGTTAAAATTTTTTATTTATGTCTGTTGCAGCATCTTGTTTCGCGCTTGGCCATCTGCACTACGTGTTACACAAACATTTCAACATTAACACTGATGGGAATGGCTCAATAACGATGAGTCGTAAAATTTTGAAATTTTGTATTGAACACTGTTATAGCAGCTAATTGTGCACCTCCATTTTATGCCGAATGCCTTCGGTACCTCGTGTGTTTGAATCCCACTGTGGAATGGATGTTCGTAGCTCTTCGGAATCGGCTTAAAACAATTAGGTCCCGGTCTCGTTAGCCCTCGTTTTCCAAAAATATGGACCGTAGTACTCCAAAGCAACCTATTTTTGACGTCTGCCGATTCTACGAGTTGAAGTAAGCCCTCGTGTTCAAACCCAAATTGCACGCATTAGAATAAACGCGCTATGGAATCAAAACTGCCAGCAGGATCTTTACAACATTCCTTTCTTGGAGTGCAAACAACTCCAGTTTTATTATCTGTCAAGAAGCGGTTTTACTCTCCTCCCCATGTAACATTCGAATCGGCAGAAAAAAAAACCAACCCCGAATTATGACGAGATCGTTGACCACATTTTCATCTTTTCATTCGGCTGGAGAACTAAGTCAGTGGTAGAAGACCTTTGTCTGTCATAAAATTGATATTACGGTTTCGTGACTTGACACAAGTCGCCTATTGTGCGAGAACAGAATTTTTAATTAATTTCCGACCCCCTTCTTTTCACGAAAAGACTTACTCTATAATGAACAAAGTTACAGTTATTGTGTCCAGCTAAAAAATGGCTTTTTTGTGACTTCGAATAGTGCTTTGGAAAGAAATAAATCCAGATTTATCGAGGATTTTTTTTTCTAAGTATAGTTTCCGAACTAATAAGTTTAGTGGTGAAAAAACTGTAAAAATTCTTAGATTCCTATCTCAGGATTTCTTCTTTTAACTTCTTTTTTAATAGTAAAACTATTTTAAGTTATTTTTTGACTCTTAGTTAAAAGATCTTCGATGCATCTGTGCAAGTCACCGAAATATATTTAAAAAAAATGACTGTGTTTGTGTGTATATTCGTAAACACGGATTTACTAGCACTTACCTGAATCACCATGTAAAACTATATATATATATATATATATATATATATATATATATATATATATATATATATATATATATATATATATATATATATATATATATTATATATATATATGTATAAAATTCAATATAATTTTATACATATTAAATATATATAAAATTATATATATTAAACTATATTTAAATGAGTGTGTGTGTGTGTGTGTATATATATATATATATATATATATATATATATACACACACAAATGAATATACATGTACATAAATATGTGTATACATATATATGTATATATAAATATTATACGTGTATGTATATATATATATATATATATATATATATATTATATATATATTTGTGTGTATAGCCTACTATATACGTATATATATATATATATATATATATATACATATACATATATATATATATATGTATATATATATATATATATATATATATATATATATATATATGTGTGTATATGTGTATATGTGTATATGTATATGTATATGTGTGTGTGTTTAGTAGAAATACTTATGTATGTGTATGTATAAATAATAATATATACATATATGTATGTTTAAATAAATATATGTTTTTATTTATATTATGTGTGTGTGAATGTATGTACAATATATGTGCATATATATATATATATATATATATATATATATATATATATATATATATATATATATATATGAGTGTGTGTGTGTGTGTGAAGGGAAAGAATGAGAGATGTGGACCTGCAGATAAATCAGTACCATAACTTCCCACCTGCCATGAGTGTTGTTTTGGACAACTCTAATCCGTCATTAACGTGTTTACATCAGAATGCGGGGGCATTTTTTTTCTCGCCTTGTTAGGTGCTAATTGCTGGAATTCTATGTTTTCTCTCAAAGGTCGTTGAATTCTCTCAGTCACTGAGGAGCAGTCACTTCGAGGCAGAGAAAAGTAGTGAGTGGACCGTAAAATAATCAGATAGCTTTGGAAATGGTTGAAGGAACACGAGCACGGAAAATGAGTTGCGTTCTTTACCGGGGGATGAGTGTAACTGTAACATAATCGGGGGTAACTCCTTGGCCTGATAATGTGCAGGAAGCGCTCAACTCACCTCGCCTCTTTGAAAAGGGTTCTGTTTTATTTTTGACAGCCAAAACAGCAGTGATATGTAAGCCGTGCTTTTATGATATATTTGTGTGCTATTTTGTCATGATTGTTGGATTGCAAAATCTTCATCAAGTATGTTATTGAGTTTAAAAGGTAATACTTCAGAATAGGATGCCCCTTGGCAAATTTGGCGAAATAATTGACAATGTTCGCTACAACACAAAGGTATTCTGTTCGAACATTGTATTCCTTCATTTTTTTGAAGATTTTAATGGATGAAGAGTGCGCATTTGTAACTGAATTATATACTTAATGAACCCAAATCACTCAGAAACCGGGCCTTTATATTTATGGTCCTCGGCAGGGCCTGACTTAAGAATTGGGTTTCTCGCCTACTTGGCGATAATTGTTTAAGTAAGGTCGCCTAACATTTTCTCACCGTGTCCAAACAATTTGTATCTATAATTTCTATGATATTTGCATCCAACTCTCCTTATGTAACTCTTTTCTTATATATTAAAAATGCGCAATGCTTAAAAAAATTTGATATAACAAACCATCAATGGTTCACTATGGCTGATTTTTAATCATTTGGAGCCGTTGTGTTTGTAAACTGTTAAGGGATTGATTGCCCATCAATATAAATGTCCGGTTTTCAAGTCGTTTTCTTTAATTAAGTAAGAGTATATAATTTGCAGATACGAGCGGATCCAAAGCTGCATTCCAACTCGTATCTCAAATGAACGTTGAACAAAGAGATTGAGCCGTGAACCAAAACTTAACATTTATTTCGACTTGATTCAATTATTTCCACGAGGGAAAAAGTACAGCAGGGCATTAGCGAGGTGAGAGACTCATGCACTGCCGGTAAGTGTTATACCGGTACAGTTACATGTCACCTCCGCACGTCGCTCGACCAAGGAGTCTTGGGGTGTCTATGCGTCACCGCAAATTCTATTACTAAGGCGCACTGTGCATTCATTAAAGTCGCCAGAAAAAGCAAGAAATACAATGTTTGGATGGATTACCATTGAGTTTTAGTAAATATCGCCAATATTTTCGCCAAATTTGCTAAGGGGAACCCCATTTTTCATTAGTCCCCCTCAGCAGTTTACAAAGCCAACGGCTCCAAAATATTAAAAATTAGCCATAGTGGACCATTAATGGTTGACTATATTTAATTGTTTTAAGTATTACGCTTCATTAATATATAAGAAAAGGGTTGCCCAAGGAGAGCTAGATACAAATGTAATATTAATTAAAATATAGATACAGATTGTTTGAACATGGCGAGAACATGAGAAAATGTTAGGCTACCATGCTATGAGCTTTATCGCCAAACTGGCGTGGGCAACCTGTTCTTATGCCAAACTTATTTATGTTTATACGAGTTGAAAAATCAGGAAATTATGAAACAGTTAACGTACACGAAATGGTTTCATAGCAAAAAAAAAAATTTGCGGCGTGGGAAAATTTCTATTAGCGATTTTAAAAATCTCTTCACTGAAAAATCTTTTTTTTATATAAATACAGCTGTAATTACAAACAGATAAGACAAACACAGCTGCGAATCTATTTGGTTTGGCAACACGCAAAGAGAACGTGTAACTTAAAGAAAACGACGGCATGCCTCGCTAAGTCTTCGAAATTCAAAGCATAAGACAACACCCCACCCCACCCAAGACATTGCGACCAGGTGCCATTAATGAATACGGTGGATCTTTGGCCGACTCGAGACTCAGTCAATGCCTTAGCTGACTGAAATCTTTCGGCTCAGAACAGAAAATTCTTAGTGTCCGAGTTTCATAATAAGCATTTTCTCATATATATATATATATATATATATATATATATATATATATATATATATATATATATATATATATATATATATATATATATATATATATATATATATTACGAACTAGTGTGTAAGGATTTTTCTCCAGTTTGGGGTCGCGAACCCTAAAAATGTCTAAAAAGTCGCTTTCTAAATAAGAAAATAAGAGGCTAATAAACAAAATACGTTTTATCATCTGCACACACGTTGTGACAGGCTGAAACGCACGATGTAATGCCCACATTCGTCGAAGAATAAATCGAAAAAATAAATAAAAGGGAGGGGACAAAATACCCCTTTTAAAACCTGACTCCCTGACCACGAGATCGTTGACCACGTTTTGATCTTATCGTGGTTTTGGAAAATCTGAAGTCAATAGCAAAAGCAGAACGTTTTTCTACTCCTGGTGTGTATGACGCAATCCCTTGACTCGTAACGACCCATCGTGTGTGAGCGGAATTTTGAATTAGTTTCTACAAGCCGTGCTAGTAAAGTGGCTCACACTTACTGTTATGTTCGCTTAAAAGAATGGCCGAATTTTCTTTCTTTAGAACAGCGCCCTTCGCTTTTGGAGAGAATGGGATATTTTTTTTTCTGAATGAAATCTCTTTCAGCGAATGGGGGAATGTAGTTAACAGCGGGTCGTTAAAAACTGGACTCCTTTGTCAGACAAATTCGAAAGCCGTAACTGGAAGGGGGGGCACGTAAAATAGGTTCGCGGTCACAAGTTCTCAAACGATGGTTCTGCTTTGTCCCTGCTCCTGAATGACGAGGAACCAGGTAATGTTACTCCCATACCTTAAGCTACACGGCCTCCTCGGGTGTTGCTATTTATTTCACTTTAATATCTCTTAAAAACTCTCCCCTTTCCAATCTATTTTTCCAGCACTTCCAATTTTAACCGTAATATATATTTGTCACGAAGATTCGAATGAAGACACCGTTTAGTCTAACAGACGAATTTATTGAAGCAAAGGAGCCCCTCGCAACTTCAGAAGATCGAGAAGTTGAATACAACTAGTGGGTATCAGCTTTTATGCCCTAACAGAATATTCCAGAATTAACTAATTACATACTAAAGAAAGATATAGAATGTTAGAGAACATATGGCAACAATTTCTAAATTAAAAATCCATACTTTGGATCAACCTCCCTGGCGAGCACCCACAAACTTTGGGTCTGGATCTCGTGCTCTGACAATTCGGCCACGGAGCTCGTTGGAAAAGTTTCTTTATGCTGTAATATATATATATATATATATATATATATATATATATATATATATATATATACACATACATATATATATATACATACATATATATACATACATACATACTTATATACATACATATATATATACATACATATATACATATATATATATATATATATATATATATATATACATACAAATATATATACATACATACGTATATACATACATAATATATTTATATATATATACACATACATACATATGTGAATATATATAGTTATATACGTATATACATATATAATATTTATATATATATATATATATACACATACATATATATACATATATATATATATACATACATACATATACATATACACATACATACATACATATATATATACATATATATACACCTTTTTTCAATTTTTTTTAAATTTCTTTGAATAATACAAAGTACATTTAAAACGAAAAAACTTTGATGTTGCCTGAAAATTCATGTTGAGTCTATTTGTGAAGTTAGCGTCCCTCTGACAATGGGCGAACTCCTTTTGATCGCGTCCTGCAGGTGATAACATAAAATGCCACCAAAGGTGACTGAAATGAATTGGCCGAGTGACGAATCGATGGCGAACCATAATTAATTTCTCGCCAGGAAAGTCGTAAAAGGGAGCCTCCAATGGCACAAGAGAATAATATCGGTATCTCTTGGGCCATAAAAATGCTATCTTTCCGTATGGACTTCAGTTTCAAGCAGGCTCGGCCAACAATTTATGGCCCGGTTATTTAACGAATAGCTGATTAAAAAGTCACGCATTTACGGGATGCATTTAAAAAAAACCTTAATTTCTTTTTGATCATATACATTTTAATAGAAAGTTTTATTCCAAGTTCTACAGTTTTGTCCTTGCGATAATAGAGAATTTTGTTTCTCCCTTTATAGAAACACGAATATCCAGAAAAATATTTTTCAAGCTTAAACGGAGCCATTTGGCAAAATTTTCTTTGTTGTAATGGCGCAATTCGTCGAAGCCAAATGTTCTTTTAAATCCCAATTTGAAACTCCCGGGGCCGAAGGGTTAGGGCGCCGATCTTCGGTACCGGAGTTCCTGCGTTCGAATCCCATTGCGTCTTCTATGTTAGTAGCCGTTCGGAATCGGTCTCGTGAGTCATCGTGTTGTAAAAAAATGTAGACCGTATAGCTCCAAACCTTGACTCTCAGCCCGAGTTAAACAAGATTTAAGTACAAATTAAGAACAAAATAATTTGAATTATTTACATTTTTGAATTAAAAAATGAGTTGATTTAACAATTTAAGAACAAATTAAATTATATCGCAATATTATTTAATTGAACATCGTTTGAAATTCTCCAATAAAATCAAACGGATATGTCAACAATTTAAGAATAAAAAATTAATTCATTTAATTATTACATTTTTTGAAGTACTCCAATTGAAACACAAACGGTTAAGTCAACAGCATAAGAATAAAATAATTGAAATCCCTAAATTATTTAGAACATTTTTTGAAAATTTCAAATTAAAAGAAACGGTGGGCTCAAGAGTTTAACAATTAAGAAATTTAAATCGCTAAAGTATTTAGATATTTTTTTTTCAATTTTAGTAAAGTGAAAAATCACCCATTTAAGAATAAAATAAATTATATATCTAAATTATTGAGGATATTTTTTTGAATTCTTCATTTAAAATAAATTTTAAGTCAATAATTTAAGCATAAAATAATATAATTTACCGAATTACTTAGGACATTTTTTTTAAAGTCCCCAATTAAAAGAAAAGGTTGAATCAACTATGTAGGAATGAAATAATTTAAATTTCTAAAGGGTTTCAGTAAGTTCTCCAATTAAAGCAAACAGTTGAGTCAAGAATTTAAGAATAAAAAAATTTAAATCTCTAAATGATTTTAGACAGTTTTTAAGCTATCGAATTAAAATAAAAGGTTGAACCAACGATTAAAGAAAAAATAATTGAAATCCCTAAACTATTTAGGTCCTTTTTTTAATTCTACAATTAAATAAAACAGATTACTTAATAATTTAAGAATAAAATAATTTAAATCACTAAATTATTTAAAAAGTTTTTTTTTTAAGTTTTTATATTAAAACAAACAGTTGAGTCAAAATTTAAGCATAAAATAATATAAATAAATTATTCAAGACAATTTTTGAAGTTCTCCTATTAAAACAAGCTGTTGAATCAACAATTTAAGAATAAGTATTTAAATCGCGAAATTGGTGAGGACATTTTTGGAAGTTCTCAAATTAAATCCAAAGGTAATCATTAAACCGCTGACGGATAAAATAGCTAAATTTAGAACATTTCTTGAAGTTCTCCAACTAAAACAAAGAGTTGATTTAATAATTTAAGAATAAAATAAATTATATCGCTAAATTCTTTAGAACATTTTTTTAAATTCGCCAATAAAATCTAATGGTTTGTGTCAACAATTTAAGAATGAAATAACTTTAATGGCTAAATTATTTAGGACATTTTTGAAGTTCTTCAATTAAAACAAAGAGTTGATTTAATAATTTAAGAATAAAATAAAATAAATTGAATAGCTAAATTATTGAGAATCTTTTTTTGAATTTCTGCAGTTAAAACAAACGGTTGAGTTAAGAATTTAAGAACAAAATAATGTATATCGCTATATTATTTTAGACAGTTTTTGAAGTTATCGAATTAAAATAAAAGTTTGAATCAACGATTAGAGTAAAAAATAATTTAAATCGCTAAATAATAAATTTTGTTTTATCCTACAATTGAAACCAACGTTTGAGTCAGCAATAAGAATAAAATAATTAAAATCGATAAATTATTTTGGACATTTTTTGAAGTTCTATGATTAAAACAAAGGGTTGAGTCAAGAATTTAAAAGAATAAAATGAATTGAATCGCCAATTTGGAAACACATTTTTGAATTTCTGCAATTAAAAGAAACGGTTAAGTCAAGAATTTAAGAATAAGAATTTAAATCGCTAAATTATTTAGGACATTTTTTGATGTTCACCGATTGAAATTAATGGGTAATCACTTTAAATTGCTAAATCATTTAGATAGTTTCCCAAATAAACAAGCGGTTGAGTCAACAATTTAAGAATAAAATAATTTAAATTGCTAAATTATTTAAAACTTTTTTTTTGAAATTGTCCAATAAAATCAAACGGTTGAGTTTTAAATTTAAGTATGAAATAATTTAAATCTCTATATGATTTAGTACATTTTTTTAAGTTCTCCGATTTAAACAAACGGTTGAGTCAACAATTTAAGAATAAAATAAATTTAATTTCTAAATTATTTAGGACATTTTTGAAGTTCTCCAATTAAAACAAACGACTGAATTCACAATTTAATATTAAAGTAATTTATAATTATCTCATTAGTTTTGGAAAAAAAATTTTTCGAACACAAAAAGGGTGATAGTAACAAAGTATAAGTGTATCCTCATCACAGTTCCCAACCAGAATGTGTTGGCGAAGAATTTATTAGAAAACGAGGCATCCCCTATCGATCGGCTCTCTATATTCCCTCAATGAAAAACAGAATTTCCTGGAGACAGTCCAAGAATTCCCGGAGTCCTTAGACACAGCTGGTTTCTTCTGGAATTGCAGTTGGAGTTCGGAGACGATTCATTCATAAAACCCCATTCCTACTTGTAAGGAGATGGGATCTTCGAACTGACGTAAGATTGGTCGGTTGTATATGAAGTTACTAGAATCATTCCTAGACTTCCCCTGCGGCCTTGAGACCGAAAGCTGTCTGGGAATAAAGAATGAGATGTTAAGCAACTTAAGAGACAACGGGGAGTAGACACGTAGTGGCGAATAAAAGGTATCGGTACTGGAGTTCGAATCCGCCTGGATAATCATAACCATTCGTAATCGGTTGTAAGATACAGATTCTAGTGTTGGAAAAAAGAAGAACGTACCACTTTAAACCAAATTTAAGTAAACCTATATAGGGTTGTGTAACTTTCCTTGCATTCTATACATGTACAGTGAAAAGTTGTTTCGTGAAATTAAATAGGATAGATTTCGTAGTTAAAATAATCGACAGATCCGCACAATTTTAGTATAGAATTAAAATTGTCATTTCCCCATTAGTTCAACAAAGTACCTTTTGGGCCACAAAAAGTGTAAAGACGGTTCGTTCTGAATCGATCTGGGTGAAAAATAGAATTTCCTGGAGATAGTATAAAAATCTCGATCCAGGGGGGGGGGTTTCAGACACAGTTAATTTCTACAAATACGGTTTCCTTTCATTATTCAGATACACACTATTCATTATTTTTTTTTTTCAATTTCTTATAGTATTCAGTAAGTCAATGCTATAAGAAATTAATAATTTAAGTTAATTGGTTAGCATTTTACTATAGGAGCACCCTGTAGGCGGTCAACATTACTCTTGTAACGGCGTGCCTTAACTGTGTGCCTACAACAAAGACTTTGCTTTGAGAAATGGACTTCGCTTATGAGAGACAAAGGTGTTGTTTTCCCCGACACCACGATTTCTAGACTTTTGTGTTCTACAGTACGTACACCTACAAGACACCTACAGTTCTACAGTACGTTCTACAGTGCCAGACAACATGTCAGACAACCGGGCACCCAGACTGACAACCAGAAAGAGGATCGTCGGAACCACAAGGGAACGTCGCGACGTTGGATCTTTCACCGACACGGAATTCTGGAGATTCTCATGTTTGCGGCCGGTGATTGTCTATCCCAGACCCATCCAGTTGGTTGAAGGTGGGATCATCGCTAGGTGATCCAGTGATGAAATTGTGAGAGAGGCCCCCTCTCTTAGAGGCCTCTCCCCTATAAAAAGAGACAAGATGAGATTTTTTTAAAGAAGTAGTGAGTTAGCTAGCAACCAGCTCATTCGGAAGTCGCCTTGCCCAGTCTCTCTGTCGGATAGTTTCCTTAGCGACAAATCCCGCCTTGGGATTACTTCTTTAGAGAGATAGCTCGCAGTCAGCTAACTCGGAGGTCGTCTTGACCAGTCTCTCCATCGGAGAGTTTTACTTAGCGAAAATCCCACACTGGGATATATCTCTGAGAAAAATTATTAAAATATAGTATAAAAATTAAATTTGTAATTTGTGCGTGCATGTGCGTGCATGTGAGTGAGTGAGTGAGTGAGTGAGTGAGAGAGGCCGAATGGTTTGGTAGCTGATCTTCGGTACCGAAGTTCGTCAGTTCGAATCCCACTCTGTCAAGGATGTTCGTAGCTGTTCGGAATCGACTTTAAGCAGTAGGTCCCGCGTTGACCAAACGAAACATATATATCTATGTATACATACAGTATTTCTGTGCGATGGACTTTGTTAGATCAGCAAGTGTCCGGTCGTTCTCGTGTTCCATTTCGTGAAGCCTTTTCTTTTTTAGTGTTATTTATTAAAACCGATCCCCAGTTTGTTTAATGCCATTTTAGTTTGTTTTTAGAGTTAGGTTATTGTTGTATTGCACATAAATAAGGGCGAGATTCACCTAACGATATTAGAATGGCCATTTCTCAGAAAGTTTGCTAAATGACGCCCCTCATATCGTAGTCTAGAGTTCACTCTGGTGTGGGAGATGTTTCAAAAAAAACGTTCGAGCGACCTACGAATGAACACGAAGAACATTTTATACCGTTAGATTCATCCCCGGTCATAACCATTATGGCCAAAAGAAGCCATTTCGCGCACTTCGGGATTAAGGTGGACGACCGGACTGACTCTAAACAGTTTTATGAGAATGGTGCTGAAACTGTAATTACGGCAGCCAGCTGTGTTTGAAAACCCTCTCTGTACGACATTTTCTGTTGGGAATATCGATTGGGAAAGGAACGTCTTCTAATTAATTCCTTGCTCAGTCATTCTCGCTGATCTCCTCATTGTTATTACTTTTTCAGAGCTGAAAAAGTTTGTTTTATTCAAACTAATGCGTGAATGATCCTTATTGGGTTCTTTAATGACGCGGTTCTCATTAATTCAAGGACTGGAAAATAATCCGAATTCATTTCATCGTTTCAATACAGGAAAATAAGTTTTATTTTTATGGGATTATTATTCTGTAAAATCTAAAATTCATATTGTGGTTAATAACACCATCCAATACATATGCTTTTGTCTCATCTTTAAAAATCGAAAACAAAAAAAATTAAATAATCTTACTGACATCTCTTTTTAAACCCATGTATTTATATTATAATGACTCTGAAGTCAAATGATAGCAAAGAAATAAACTAAGTTTCTTACACAAAAAAATTAATAATTACAAATTATTGACGCACCTATTTACACAAATTCAGAATATCGGAAAACAGACCTTCTGCCAATAATTGGGAAAATGGTTGGACGCTTCAGGGGGAAAGGAGTCCGGAACAGTCGACTGTCGCCCGCTCATCTCTTCAGTCTCTCCTAAAGGAGCGAACGATCGCCGAACAGTAGGACGCTGCTCCCGGATTTGGAATCCCGTTACTGGAATGGATGTTCAGAGCCCCTTCGATTCGTCTTAAAGCAGTTAGTCCCTGTATCATGAGCAAAGCAGTAGACCGTAGCGCTCCAAAGCAAACCAAAAAAACTCGCCCCTCTCCTTTGTCTCGATTAGAAAAGCATTTGCCCCCTCCAGAGTGAACCGCTGGGATCTCACTCCCTCGAAGTCGTTCAATACCAGAAAAACCTTTTAATCACCATTCTGTAGATATTTGTAGCAACAAAGTCTGGAAAATCGAATCGGAAGTTAAGGCCTTTGTTACTGAGTGATAGAGGGCATTTGGAATCGTTACAACACACAGGGTGTTCCAAAAAGACGGCATATACTCCACAGCTAGATTCTTCGTCGAAAGTCCATAAAAAATGCCCAAAGAAGAGTTCCTGTACGATCCATAGTTGACGAGAAAAATACGAAAAACAAAGTATGACTTCACTACCGGTGCAAGAAAAAACACTTTATTGGACATATCAACAACAGTGCTTGCATATCTTACCAGACGATAATGTTTAAAACGTTCTCGCGCCTATCGTGTCATGCATGTGCCTGCACCGTGGAATGATGTTGAACTGGTATTGAAAAGACCGCATCTTTCAGCCACCGGTAGTCTTCGTAGGGTGGCCACGTATTCCGTTCGTGACTGCTGCGACATGTACCTGATGGACGACCAATGGAATGGAAATACCTTACGAACTGTTAGGGAACATTTGCTTTATATTCTGCAAATACTGTTGTTGATATGTCCAATAAAGTGTTTTTTTCTTGCACCGGCAGGGACGTTGTTTTTCGCTTTTTTTTTTCTTCATAAACTATGGATCGTACAGGAACACTTCTTTGGGCAGTTATCATGGACTCCCGACGAGGAATCGAGCTGTGCAGAGTTTATGCGGTCGTTTTGGGACGCCCTGTATATATTGTGGCTTGCAATGTTAGATAATTGAGCACTTGCTTTCGTCGTTGAAAAACAGGAAATAATTGTTAGCCATTTTAATATCAACATTAGTACAACACAAAAAAGCGGGTATTCGTGTTCCCCCCCAGAGGTATAGCTTAAAATGGAACGGCGACCACGAAACTGTCTGACGTGCTGAACACTGACTAACGGCTACGAGCTTTGCTGACCACGGCTCTTTTTTAAATATTTATCCGTTCATTTTCAAAGCGCACTTTTTTTCAAAATAATTTCTTTTTTTTAATTTCTTGGTAAAGTTTATTTTATGCGATAGCTACCGCATACTGCGAATCTTGCGTGTAAAGTTTTGACATACTTATAGAAATGTAAATAATTCAAGTATTGAAATTACAGATTTGAAATTTTGGATAAAAAAAAGTCTATAACGATAATGGGTGTCGTGTGTATAATACATTTAATTAGATCCTTTCTCCCTATTTTCGGTAGCGTATACCTTTAAACTAATGGAATGGGCCGCGTCGTCCAATTTACAAATAATAATTACCATTCTCTCATTAGTTTAAAAAACTTTTTAAACATGAAAAGGAGAATAAAAAAAATAAGAGCATCCTCTTATGAGCACCCTTCAGAATAAATTCTCAAAGAATTAATTAGCCGGTCCAATCTTTCAATCGATTGAATCTCTATATTATTTTCAAAGAAAAATAGAATTTTCTGGATGCCGAGTTCAAAAATTCAGAAATATTTCCAATACGGGTGGTTTCTGGTGTCATTACAGTTTTCGGAGAAGAGTTGTATTCCCCTGCGGTTTATAACCGTACAAGAGATTCTCTTTGAACACTTGTCATGCGGGTATACTTCACCTCCAACTTACGGGTGCAGCGGGCGTTTTTTCTTCATCAGTTGCTTCAACTATAGAAAGATTATATTCAAAGTTTGAAGTCATCCAAAATAACTGACGAAATCGTTTAAACTGAGAGACAACCAAAAGCTTGTGACTTGTCACCGTTTTTTGAATTCAATATAAATGACATATAAAACAGCTATGAGACTGTAGAAAAAAAATAAATAAAACATTTTTTTTTTATCTTGGTGTTATGTTCTATTTGTTATTTGCTGGTGTTATTTATGTTATGACATTTTTAACAAACGTAGTAAACTATGTTCCATTAGTATAAAATATATGGAAAAGTTAATTTCGGTGGTGAAAAGGGGTCCAAATGTATATTAACCAGGACGTTTTAAAACCGCTGGTTTAAACACCCCGTGGTTAAAATCGATACAACTCTGGAACGGGGGGAGGCATTTCTAAGAAATTTCTCTCACAGACAGAAACGAAATATACATTAAATAATTTATCTGGTAAAATTATATCAAAATACTATAATAAAAATTTTATATACATGAATAGTATTGTGCAGGAAATTTAAGGTATTATATAAACTCAGTTGGTGTAAGGGGCCGGGAGTGAAGCTAACATTATACTTAGCCATGGACTCGTTGCATCTTGAGACCTGCTCTACACCAACAACAACATAAGAAAGTCATTCGATAATAAATCTCAATTTATATTCTAACGGGGAAGGAGTAACACAAGAGATGTTACTAATACATTGTCAAATTATAATAAATAGCAAAATAAGGAAAAGATTCGATCCGCTTATATATATTTCTCTCTAACATACAGAAGCATAAAAAAAATTCACACATTTTTCAGTTGCGCATAACCATGTCCTAATTATAAAGTAATAAATTATTTTTCACCAAGTACTGACTTTATTAATCTAATTATGAATGCAGAATCCAATTCTGACTTTGCAAGCAATTTTTCATCGATTTATCTTTCAATAATAAATAGGAATTCCAATAAATTTAAATGCATAACACATATTGCCCACCGGGCACTGCTGGTTTATGCATTGTGACGACCTAAGTTTATCCAATTTTTAGTTTCTTCCAATCATGATCTTAATTTAAAATACTTTTAGAATAATTAAGAAAATCTAAAATATTCAAATGAAATGCAAACACTTGCTAAAAACTAGTTATTCGTCAAATACAAACATTACTAAATTCTGAAAATCTTACCAATAATGTTCTACCTTAAAAATACCAACTTTGCAGACAAAATTTTAAAAACAATGACAAATAACTAGAGAATTATTGACTTTAGGGATTAAATGCTAAAAATCCTAACCAACAGTGATAAATTTGTGAAATACTGACTGTATTGACTGAATTCAGAAAATACTAACCAATATCGTTCCACTTGAAAAATACTGACTTTACTCACTGATATCTGAAAATGCTAACCTTACAATTATGAAAAAAATTACCTATGCTGATCTGTCTGAGAAATACTGACTTTAGTGAATAAATTTTGGAAATACTGACTTATGTGAGAAAAAACTGATTTAGTGGCCATTTTTAACTATGTATTACTGGAATGAATCCTCTCTCCAATTTGTATGATCGTACCACATGTTGCCCGGGGGGCTAATACTTTGGTAGCAGCTATTAAAAACAAGCAACCACTAATAAAAACGTCGAACGTATTTCTGTTTCTTCTCTTCTTTACCCCTACCCTAGGGAAATGTTTTGTGAGTCTATCCCATGTTGCTAAGTGATTTAGATAAAATGGAACTTTCGCTCCATTCTTTCCTATGCCGAAGAAAAAAAGAACGAAAAATTGAGCGGAGCTCCGTTTTAACTCATTACAATTTCGTGCATATAAAACATTTCCGGAAGCTGTGGGGCATTTTTTTTTATTTGTGCCTTTGCAAAAATGTATCTTGGTGAATAACGTAAAAAAATAGTAGAAAGGAATCCATTTTTTTTTAAATTACTGACGCCATAGTTTTGTGCATCTGTCTAGAGAATCTCTTCTCACTAGACTGATAACTGACGTTCTCAAAAATAAAGATTTTTCTTTAAAAATTTAATTTAGCTTTTAAACGGAATTACATGCCAGAAATTAAAAAAAAATTGAAAGTAAAACTCATTTCGTTTCAATTTTTTGAGATAAAATAACTAAAGTATCTCTTTCAAAATAACACGAAAACTTATCTAGATATCCAGTTAGGAATTTTAAAGTTAAAAATTAAAACATTAATTAATAAAAAGAGAACAAACTGTCTGAGAAGCGGGAGTAAAATAGTAGAACAGAGTGGGCTCAATTCCAGTAGAAAACAAGTAAATCTTCTGAGAGAAAAGAATCTAGGCATGGAAAATTTTTTTCTTGAAAATTTTTACCTTTGTCCTTTTTTTCCCCAATAGGAGACTTAAAAGACAGTCAGAATTCCGTAAACCAGATTCAGCGAAGAGAAGAGAGTAGCCTCTTCTTTCCTGGAATTTGACGCGCTCTGATCTTACATAATGTTGTTTTACCCCCTATTCTTCCGCTTAACATAGTTTGCTTTTTTTTAACAATCTATGCTTTATTATCTAATTTTAAAATTTCCATACATAAATATGTAACATGCGAATTTTATATCTGTCGGTGACTCAAGCTCCTATAATTTTGAATTTCTGGACAATCAAAGAACCTAAGTAAATTAAAGTCGCTCCATCAAAGCAACAGCGAAGTCCGTTGTGGAACTTTATTTAAGACTAAAATAAAATGGACATCTTTACACAACAAGAGCATTGCGTCGACTGTCGTCGAAAACTCACTTCTATTGCAAATTTCCCCTCACAGCGAATTGTCATGTGGAGACCAGAGTTTAGTCGTCGTTATACTGCCATTTCGACATTGAAATAATGAAGTTATTCACCTAGGATGGGTACAGAAAATGAGCATGCGTTTCTGAAGATTGGTAAAAAGAATTGAAGTCGGCGAACACTCCTTCCAGTCTGAGATTTTATGGCTGGAAAATTCGGTAGAAAAGAATGAGAAGGAGAATTTTAGATAGATATTTTAGGTGGATATATTACATATATGTGTGTACTCATAATCCGGTTTATTTAATAAAAAGCAAACATTTTATTTTCAGTTGTTATTCAGTAAACATAACTTGAGTAACTTGTGCGTACCTATTTAGAGGTAAGAAATGTCATTGCTCATAAATAAATAGCCCTCTTCAAATAATGTAAAATATTAAACATTTATGAAATACCTTTTACTTCTTGGATGCCTTCCAAGGATCCACACAAAGAAGAAAAGTGTCCATCGAAAGGGGGGGACTTTATAGGATGCAACCATTCGAAGTCTATTTTTGTAGCTTCCTCTTTGCGATTTTCCAACCTCCCGCATTCGATATTCATATGGCTTTAGCACTTGCTGAAATGATCGTTAAATCTGGTTTTGTGAATTTGTGATAACATGATTCTGTTTTCGTTAAACTCTACAAATTTACAAATTCCAAGTCAAGGTTCCATTTAGCAGAAAGTCGTGTTTGAAAAACTAGATTTATATTTCCAATTAAAATTAAGTTAATCATGCAGGTAATACAGATTTGTGAAAGATCTATTTTTTTGTAGAAATAAATGGAAGAGTTAGTTTTCGAAATAAAATTATGAAGGGTCCGTTGTTAAAATAAAAATACTGCAAGGGGTTCGTCTTTAAAATGAAAATATCATAACAGGTCCATTGCTAAAATCAAAATAGTGGGACAGAACCGTTGTTGAAATTAAATTGGAAGGCGTCCCTTTTAAAATACAAATATTGTTAGGAGGTCCGTATTTAAAATGGAAATATTTTTAGAGATTGGTTTTAAAATGAAAATATTCTGAGGGGTCAGTTAAAAAGGAAAACAATTTTAGAGTTTCGTTTTTAAAATGAAAATGTTATAAAGGCTCCATTTTTAAATTGAAAATTTTGTCAAAAATCCTTTTTTTTTTAAATGAAAATATTCTGAAGTCCGTTTTTAAAATAAAATATTTTAAGGTGACCATTTTTTAAAAGAAAATATTGTGAAGGGTCAGTTTTTAAAATAAAAATAATGGTAAAGGTAAATAAGAAAATTTATCTTTAAGAGAGATATTTAGTGAAGTGTGCGTCTTTAAAATAAAATTTTGAGAGACGGATGCGTTGCCCTTAGTGTGCGATTACACAGAGTAGCATGAAAATAATCCCAATGTTTTAAAAAACGAAACATAAGGAGTACAATATCAACAGGGTTCTATCGGTTTTAACCGTCCTGGTCAATATCCATTTGGATCCGTTTTGACCACTGAAATTCACTTTTCAATATATTTAATACTCATCGAACATAGTTTACTAACCTATGATAAAGGCAAGTGACATTTGTTAAAAATGTCATAATAGAAATAACACCAGCAAAAAACAAATATAACTTAACACCAAGATACAAAAAATAAATGTTTTGCTTATCTTTTTTTTATGCAAGCTGTTTTATACGTAATTTATGTTGAATTCGAAAAACGGTAACAAGTCGCAAGTTTTGTAGTTGTCTCTCAATGGAAACAATTTTGTAATTTATTTTTAATTACTCCAAACTTTGAAAATAATCTTTCTATAGCTGACACAACAGTTCATGAGGGGAATTGTAAATTATGGTAATTGCAGCTAAAATGATTATCAATTAATAACATAGTTTACTAGCCTATGATAAAGGCAAGTCACGTTTGTCATACTATAAATAACACCAGCAAAAAACATAACACCAAGATACAAAAAAAAAATTTTACTTATTTTTTTTATACAAACTGTTTTATATGTCATTTATATTGAATTCAAATAAACGGTTACAAGTTAAATATTTTATAGTTTACTCTCTAAATTTAAACGATTTCGTGATTTATTTTGGATGACTCCAAACTTTGAAACGATTTAAATTGTAAAATGTCATGTTATTTGTTTTAATTTTAAAATTGATGTTTTTAACTTATACTCATATTTTATGTTTTTAACTGTAACTCATATTTTATTTTTTTTTTTTACTGCAACTGGTTTACATTTTTACAATGGCATGTGCATGCATGGTTCATTTTTAAAATTCACACATTCTTATTATACTGTATAAGCATGTTCAATCTCCTAAACAAGTTAGTGTCCTATTTTGTTTAATTGCATTACTATTTTTATTGCTTATGAAAAGTCACTTCTAATTAAAAAAGATATTATGTTAAAATGAAGACCATTTAAAACTATTTTTAACAATTCTCACCACTTCTGAACATTTTTGACCCGTTTTGGACGGTTAAATCCACTTTTATCCAGTGTCCTGGTCAAAATCAGTTTTAATCGGTCAGAATTACAACCGTGATGAAATTAATCCGAATATTTTAAAAAACGGAAAATAAAGAGAATAATATCAAACTTGAGTAACTTTAAAACTACTGCAGTCCATACATATTTAGAGATGAAATTCCCTTTTTCAGTAAATAGCTAATGGGATTACTAAAATAATAAATATCCGCAGTTATCTTATTAAACATTTATGAAATGCCTATTAGTTTTTGGATCCCCTCCAACTATCAGATATTTGGACGAAAAATCTTTGTCCATCGCAAAGTGGGGGGGGTCCTATTTCCTGTCCAAATTCTATTTTTATAACGGCCTTCTTTTCATAGTTTGATAGCTTGCCATTTAATAATATATTCTAGGCGGCCCGCCGATGTTGAAACTTTCCTACCTTTTCGATGCAGGGGGGGGATGGTTTTGAAATATTACATCGGTTTATTTTTAATCCCACCCACATAAAATTGTTAACCATACAAAACTGCAAAAGCTTCCAAATTTGCTCACACGTGTCAGTAGGGATGATATAAAGAAGAATGTTGCAAAAAATAAAAAAATTCTGTGAAACATGGAGGTCTTTTTTTTATTTTCTTAGATTTTATACTTTATTAAGTTTACTTTTTGTAGCAAGAAAAAACCTGGACCAATTTTACCCCAGGATATTCGAATGCATTCTTCCGAACATGTAGAATATCATTTTAAAAAATTCAAGCATAAAAATAAAATTTTAAGAGAAAGAAAAATGCGATTTTTCTTCATACGTAAACTTATTTATGTGCATATTGAACCCATTAACGCTCATCTGAGGAGAGTCAAAAAATGGTTTGTAGAGTTTTTGTTTTCTTGAAATGATTCTTCCTTTTTCAGGGAAATAGATATTAATCTTATGAATAATCTCCCAAGTTTTCAAATAGGATCTTATCTATAATTTTGTCATTTCGATCGGCATTTTATGATTTTCGAGCTTAGAATAGGAACGTATTATGACCGGTATTCTGAACGTATACCGGTCAAAATCATGGCGAATAGCCATATCTGTCATAAGTCGTCTCTTTTTAGTACTTTTCTCATATAGGATAGCAAATAAATCTCTTATCACGAAGTTTTCCTTTTTTTAAAAGACATTTTATTGTGTTTTAAAATGACACCTCCTCACGAATGATGACTCGATGTCCTATTTAAAGGTGTTTAAATTTCATATTTTGTTTTACTTCCAGGTGTCTATAATAGCTTCTATGTTAGGTATTTACTAATACATAGTCATCAGAAATATCCGGGTGACAGATGATAGGCGATTAAAATAGATGAATTGCAGTACCGAAAACAACGCCCTACCTATTTTGCCATCTTTCTCATTTATTTTCGATAGAAACGCGCCAAAGTAAAACGGACTATCCCGATCGTGCAGCATCTGGTTTTAAAGAATTCATGAATAAAGATTTATTCTCGGGAAAGCGTATTTCAATTTGGTTATTCGAGCAAGCAAACGTGAACCTTCAATGCATTGTCACTGGCTGACAACACAGTTAAAATATAAATATCGATTACTTATCCAATCGAGAAACATATAATTATGTCTCCTCAACATCCGTTAAAACCACTCTTTAAAGTCGACACATTCGGCATAAAAAATGAAATGGATGTCTTAATTATTGACAATTGGGGAAAATAGAATCCAAAACATCTCGTAGCGTTATATGATACGAACCGTCTTGAAACCAACAACAAAATGTAACTCAGAGCACCGGGTCAGCCGTAATTAATGGTTCTTGACCCTTGTGATCGGCTAATTGAGTTATCAGAACATGTTGTTGGATGAACATAACGGCACGGACTTACTTGTAGACCGTATCTTACGAAACTGATAATTTCAGAAATAATATTTTTTTTTTCGATGCGAAATTATCATTTCTTTTTGATTATGTCATACCAAAATATCAATGTCTAACATAAATCGACTCTATCTTTAATAACTTACTATTTATTTAGAAATTTCTTTTTTTTTCTGGAGCTATCTTTCTTTTCTGATTATGTCCTATCGAAATAATTCTAAATTTTTTTTTTAAATGTAACATAAGTTGACTTTTATAACTTTTTAACTATCTATTTAGAATTTCCTTTTTTCTGATTTCTAAGATATCTTTTCTTTTGCATTATGTTCTATCGAAATAATACTAAATTATTATTCTAAAGTGTAAGATATTTAATATTTTAAAGTGTAAGATAAGTCGACTATATCTTTAATAACTTACTATTTATTTCGAAATTTTTTCATTTCTCATTGCTAGGGTATTTTTCTTTTTTGATTATGTTCTATCGAAATAATTGTAAAGTAATATTTAAAAGTGTAAGATAAGTTAACCGTATCTTTTGTAATTTAAATATTTATTTAAAAATTTTTTTTTTCTTTTTGGTAAACTATGTTCCTTTTTTCATTCTGTCCTGTCGAAACTATTCTAAATTAATATTTTAAAGTGTAAGATAAGTCGACCGTATATTTAGTAACTTATTAGATTTAGAAATTTTAACAATTATTAATTTTTATTTTTATTAAGATTAATTAATATTAGTATATAAATAAATATTTATTTTAATTTTAATTTAACTTTTATATTTAGAAATTACTAATTAGTTTTAATATAATTATTATTGATATTAATATTATTATTATTAATAATTATATTATTGTTAACTAATTTAGTTTAAAAAATTATTTTCAGTTTTAGAATTTTTTTTTTCTGTTTTCTCTGTTATTATGCCCTATTAAAATATATCTCAATAAATATTTTTATTGTACGATAAGTCGACCTTATCTTTTGTAACTTATTTACTATTTATTTAGAAATTTCCTTTTTCTGATTTCTAAGGTATCTTTTTTTTATTATTATGTTCTATCTAAATATTTCTAAATTAATGTATTAAAGTGTAAAATAAACCAACCGCATCTTTTATAACTTAATATTTATTTATTTAGAATTTTTTTTTCTGATTGCTAAGCTGTCATTTTTTTATTAAGTCCTATCGAAATACTTCTAAATCCATATTTTAAAGTGTAAGATAAGTCGACCTTATATTTTGTAACTTATTAGAATTAGAAGTATTACAAATTATTAAAATAATATTAATTATTATTAATAATTAATAATAATATATTATAAATAAAAAATTATTAATAATGACTTTAATTTTTAGAATTAATATTTATTAAAATTTTTAATTTTAATTTAATATTTATAAATCATTAATTAATACTAATATAATTATTATTAATATTAATTAATATTAATTATTCTATTTATTAATTATTTAATTTTAAGAATTATTTTCAGATTTAGAATTTTTTTTCTCATTTACAAATTATATTTTCTCTTTTATTATGTCCTGTAGAAATATATATCTCAATAAATATTTTAAGTGTAAGATTTGTCGACCGTATCTTTTGTATCTTATTTACTATTTATTTATATATTTCTTTTTTCTGATTTCTAAGGTATATTTTCTTTTTTATTAAGTTCTATCGCAATAATTCTAATTTAATATTTTAAAGTGTAGAATAAGTCGGCCATATCTTTTATAATTTATTAACTACTTATTTAGAAATTTCTCTCTTCTGATTTCTAATGTGTCATTTTTTTATTATGTCCTATCGAAATATTTCTAAATTAATATTTTAATGTGTAAGATAAATTAGCCGTATCTTTTATAATTTATTAACTATTTATTTAGAATTTTCTTGTATCTGATTTCCAAGGTATCTTATTTTGTAATATGTTCTATCGAAATATTTCTAAATTAATATTTTAAAGGGTAAGATAAGTGGACCGTATCTTTTGTAACTTATTAGGTTTAATTATTAAATTAATATTAATTAATATTAATATATTATAGACAAATATTATTAATAATTATTTTATGTTTAATAATTAATAAAAATTTGAATTTGAATTTAATTTAAATTTAAATGTTATTTATAAAGTATTAATTAATATTAATGTAATTATTATTAATTTTAATTAATATTATATCATTAATATTAATATTAATATTATTATTTTTTGTAATTTTAATAATTTTAAGAATTATTTTCAGACTAAGAATTTTTTTCTTATTTCTAAAGTATCTTTTCTCTTTTATTATGTCCTATCAAAATAATTCTAAATTAATTCTAAATTTAAGATAAATCGACCGTATCTTTTATAACTTATTTAGAAATTTTAAGATTAAATTAATAACTATTAATATTAATTAATATTAATGTATTATAAATAAATATTATTAATAATTATTTTAATTATAATAATTATTAAAATTTAATTTAATTTTAATATTTAATTTAATTTTTAATTTTATTAAAATTTAATTTAATTTTAATGTAATGTTATTTATAAATGAATTATATTAATATAACTATTATTATTATTACTAATAATATTAATTAGTAATAATAATTAATATTATAATTATATTAATTATTATTATTATTATTATTTATTATTTATTTTTAAAAATTATTTTCAGACTTCCAATTTTTTTTTCAGATTTCTAAAGTATGTCTCCTCTTTCATTATGTGCTAAATCGAAATTCTGCTAAATTAATATTTTAAAGTGTAAGATAAGTCGACCGTATCTTTTGTAACTTATTTACAATTTATTTAGATATTTATTTTTTTCTGATATTTGAGGTATCTTTACTTTTTATTATGTTTTACCGAAATATTTTGAAAACAATATTTTAAAGTGGGAGATGAGTCAACAGTGTAATTTGTAACTTAAGTATTTAATTAAAAATTTCCTTTTTTCTGATTACGAATGTATCTTTTTTATTAAGTATTTCCTATCGAAATATTTCTAAATTAATATTTTAAAATGTAAGATAAGTGGACTCTTTCTGTGTAGCTTATTAACTGCTTATTGAGAAATTTCTTTTTTCCTGTTTCTGAGCTGTCTTTCTTTTTTCATTATGCCGTATCCAAATGTATCTAAATCAAAATTGTATTATCTTACATTTTTCGTCCCTATCTCTGAGAACTTTTTTCATTTTCTTATTTCTTAAGCTGCCTTTCGTTATTTATTACGCGGTATGAAAAGATGTGCTAAACATTTGTAAAATTTTGATAATTTTTGTCTCTAAGCTGTCCCATCTGAAATCTGATAAGAATTTTTCGTGGTTACAGTATTTAAAGTAAAATTTTCTGATACTAAGAAAAATAACTGTGAAATGGTTTGCGCAGTTAAATAAAAAGAAAAAAGGAATCTTTTTCTGTTGTTCCATTAAGATGATTTCACCTCCCCAATAACTAAACGGCTTCGTGTGTAGTCTTGCAGCTTCATTAAATGCTCCTCTTGCCTCCCAAAAATTTCCTGAATAATCGCTAGTCTCATGGGATCCAAATTATGCCATTCGTTCGCTCTTGGATTCGACATTGTTGAAATAGTACTATTGGATGGATTAACTATTTGACACATGGTTAGAAAACGAGAGAGAGAAAAGATCAGAAGGAATGAAATGATAGATAAGAGCGAGATGAAAGAGAAAAAAAGATGAGAAAGAATGAAATGATAGATAAGAGCGAGATGAAAGAGAGAAAAACGAGAGAGAGAAAAGATGAGAAAGAATGAAATGATAGATAAGAGCGAGATGAAAGAGAGAAAAAAAGATGAGAAAAAATGAGATGATAGATAAGAGCGAGATGAAAGAGAGAAAAACGAGAAAGAAAAAAAGATGAGAAAGAATGAAATGATAGATAAGAGCGAGATGAAAAAGAAAAAACGAGAAAGAAAAAAAAGATAAGAAAGAATGAAATGATAGATAAGAGCGAGATGAAAGAGAAAAAACGAGAAAGAATGAAAGATGAGAAAGAATGAAATGATAAATAAGAGCGAGATGAAAAAGAAAAAATGAGAAAGAAAAAAAGATAAGAAAGAATGAAATGATAGATAAGAGCGAGAAGAAAGAGAAAAACGAGAGAGAGAAAAGATGAGAAAGAATGAGATGATAGATAGGAGCGAGAAGAAAGAGAGAGAATTAAGACGAAAAAGAATGAAAAGATAGATAGGAGCGAGATGAAAGAGATATATGAGAGAGAAAAAAGATGAGAAAGAATGAAAAGAGGGATAGGGGAGAGAGAAAAGAGAGAGAAAAAAGATGAGAAAGAATGAAATGGTAGATAGGAGTGAGATAAGAGGACAAAAATGAAGACACAGGAGAACGAGTAAGGATTGGGTATGAGAGAGAGAGGATGGGAAAGAGGGTGGAGAGAGAAAAAGAGTAGAATATATAAGAGGAGAATAACATGAGATAGGTGAGAAAGTAAGAAAGGGAGAACGTGAGAGAGCGAGAAAAGGGAGAATTGAGAAAGAGAGACAGGGGGAGATTCTATGAAATATAAACAATTTGAAACAAGTGGTATAATTTATTAAAATGTTAAATTCCTGTCAAAGGCTTTTTAAAAAAATTAAGTATTACTGTAAGAGTTATTTTTGTTTTAATAATACAAGGGGCAATAGAGAAGAGATTTTAATGAAAAAATTTTAAATTAAAAAGTTGTTTTTTCTGAAATATGTTTTTACATCCTTTCTGCTCAAATATATATATTTATACCCGGTTAGCGTACAGACTTCAGATTTGATATTTATAATTAGGGAAATCAACTTTGCTAACTATGTTATGGCTCATAAAAACAGCTCTATTTGTTAATATTTGCGAGTTACCTTTGTAATCATCTAACAAAAGGTAAGTTTTTTAACATAATCGCATTCATTCCCTTGAGGCTTTAAGTAAAACTAAGCCAAAAGTATCTATCCTCTCTTTAAACACGCAACTGTTGTGTCGCAAGAAAGGGCGAAAGCGATACCCGACTATTAAAATTTGGTGTTGATCTCGAGGATGAGGGTGATAATCACTAAACTTTAAAATGAGATAGAAAAGCGCATTTAATTTCAGTGTAGTCTTCATCGAACGCTAAAATTACTCATTACTCCAGATAACGTTCCGATCTATCACTTCGTTTTAAGAAGTCTCTTTCAAAGCAAACCGCTAGAAATGTTATCATCATAAGTTAACAATGAACTACGGGAATGTCATAAGGTACTATTAGGTACCCAAATACCTTGCTGGACGAGGGTCGAATGCATAGGACGCTGCTCTTCAATACCGGGGTTTCGATTGCCACTGCATGGAACCGCAACGCAGCAAGCAGTAGGTACCGGCCGCATTAGCCCTTGGGTAGCAAAACAGGAGAGTGTAGCGCACCAAACCAACCTAGCCAAGCATCGTAATGCCAAACAATATTTTGAAGCGAACTGTAAACATTTTAAACCTTCGGATAAATTACTGATAGCTTGTTCATAGCATAGGTTCGTAGGAGGTCGGTCCTTGCTTCTCCTGTCCACACCACGGCTCTGGTAGCGAATGGTATAGGAGCCATTGGAATTAACGCGGTAAAATTCAACGATAGCGTTTCTTGTAGTGCCATCTGTCGTTGGCTGTCCATTTGAATATCACGTGATGAATTCGACAGGGACGGTCGAGTGCAGGCGCAGTTCAGAAAAAGTACACCGATTCTTAATATCTCTTTATTTTGTTTTAGTCGTAAACGTCATAAAGATTTAAAAAAATTGAAAATAGTTCCATTTAATTCGATTTTTAGCATAGCACTCGTTTTTCAAAGTAAGGATATTCCCAATCTTAGGACATCTCCGAGATTGCTGTCGACATCGAATGGTTGACTTCATTGTGTTCTTGAGTATGTGGAATCTATTTTCGAATTGCTTCAAAGGGGACCCACAAACAAATTCGGGTCACACAAAAATGGTGGCCAACACGATTGATATCGATATAATATAGAGCGGAACCTCCGGTCTAGTGCCCGTAACTTGGAGTCTAGCATATACAGACACTCTCTTGTAGAAATATAGATTACTCAAATGTTGATAAATTCTCCCAACGAAAACGTAGATTAGCACCGTAACGTTCCAAACCGAAAGAAGAAAACTGTTGGAACTCGGTGCGTAAGAAAGTCAATGGCTTTTTTTTTTCCAAAAATTGGCTTTTCTGCGAAAAGATGTTCCGTGTGCTGTATTTTCTTTCTTGCAGTTTTCATCGATTTTACATTTGAATTCAAACAAAGCTGTTGTTAACTAACAGTTTATTAAATAACAACCGATTTGTTTTTTTACAATTCATTTAATTACAATTTATTACAATTCATTTACTGTTTTTTCTTTTTTCCTTTTAGGTAAGTGCTATTGTGTCATTTGTTTCCTTTTCCAAACTGTAAGTAAATCTTATTTCTGTTCTATACGCACAATATACATTGCAATTATCTTATCAGTACAACTACCACATCTCCACAATCAAGGTTGGCATGATTGAAATCAGTTGATTTTAATCTTGATCTTAATTAGTTGATATTTAAAAAAAAAATCATTGATTTAAATCATTTTTTTCACTTTTTTTTAAAACCTACATTCCAAAGACAGGGGAATTGGGAATCAGTCAGCACACAAATACCAATAAGTAAATAAATGTCAATAGATAGCATGTGCTTTCCATGAATATAGGGGTTATTCATCAGTAAGTATGTAGTAGGGGTAGGTACAATGACTGATTAGGACTGGTGGAATTCATTTCATGTAATGGGAGGTAAAGAGAGTATGACAGAACTTGAAATCCAGTTTGTCAGCCGTGGCTTCGTCTGCCGGAATGGAAAGACAGTTTTCTTCTTTGGGTATTGTCCATTCTAACCATCGTAACTAACTGGGAGTGGAAAAAGCATCGAAACTACTGTTTTATTGAAAGAGTTAAATCCGTAATTCGTTGCTTAAAAATATTGAAATAATTGTGATTTTTTCGTTTTTTAAATAAATAATTTGCATTAAATGAATATTTAATTTGTTCTTTAAATTTACATCTTATTTAATTACAAAATAATGGAATGTATTTAGATTAAAATTTATATATTTAAATTTAGGTAATCAGTGTGCAGAATATACTAGATAGGTAAGATGTTACTTCGTATAAAAACTATGTATACTGCAAAAAAACATAAAAACACAACAATAATTAAAATTAGAATTCAGAAAAAAAAATCGAATAAATCTGATTTAAATCAAATAAATCTGATTATTTTTTTAATCATTTTTTTCCAACTCTGTCCACAATGTTATTCGGACGTTGTGAACTTCAATGGAATGTATATGTTTTGTATTTGTAAAATCTCTGAATATGTGAGGAGTTTAATTTCTTAACACAGCAACATATCTATGTTAAGTTATTATAACTTTAAAAAGCAACGATTAAACTCATTTTGTGCAACTTGCTACTAAAGCGTAGAAAGACGACTAAACTCGTTTTGCGCATATTGTTACTGAAGAACGGCAAACGACTCAATTCGTTTTGTGCATGTCATTACTAAAGAGCGGGACACAAACTCGTTTTCAACAGATTAATCAATTTAAATTTTAATGAGGGGATTTTTTTCAATCCCTTTTACAATAAATTCTAAAAACTAAATTTATCTATTTATGTGTGAGGGGTACAATTCGGAAAAGGCCAACAACTAAACTCGTTTTGTGCACTTTGTAACTGTAACCCGGGACGGTAACTAAATTCATTTTGTGTTCTTTGTTACTAAAGGGCGAGAAATAAACTCATTTTGTGTGTATTGTTACTAAAAACGTGAAAGACGACTAAACTCGTTTTCTAAGGATAATTAGTGGAGTTTTTTAATCATTATTTTTTTTCTTTGTTCAAAAACATTTTTTTACAATAATTTTAAAATAAATTTCTAAAAATAATTTCAATTATTCCGAACCAACTATAATCTTCGATAATAATGAAGATGTATAGGAAGAATCTAGATGTGTTATGAGAAGAATTCGGTGACAAAACACTATAATATTGTTTGGTTGTGTTCCGACCGTATTAGCTCCATTGAGAAAAATTGTTCTGAAGACTATGACTGTGCCCATGCAATGAATTATCAGCAATTAGTGTAATATTTTTACAATTATTTTTGTAAACATAATACTTAAATCCATTTCATTATTTAAGTATTATGTTTTAATCGCAGTTTTCTTATTTTTTGTATATATATATATATATATACTCAATTGTTATAATAAATGATCCAAAACGTGTTACTACTGCTCCCCTTTAGAAAATTACATAGATGCATTGGGGAAAGCGATGGATACAGGATATGCATGGAGAAATTACTCTAGGCAGTAAGAATTTTTTTAAACAAATTCCAACGCGTAAAAAGGTCAAAATTTCATCAACTAAATATTTAAAAAGAGCGAAAATATTATATTTTAAATTTTAAATGAAATTTTTATATAATTTTCTTTGACCTCAAATAATGACATTTATTCATAAAAAAAAACACAAAATATTTAACTAAAATTTTTAAAATGAACCAAAATTGATAGCCTAAGATTAAAAACTCTATTCCGCTGCAAAATTTCATATTTTTGTTTCATTATCCTTTTCTAGTACCAAATGAGTAGGACCCTTGTCTTTAGCTGATATATTCTATTATACATTTTATAAAATAGAATAATAATTTATAAATTTTAAAAAATTCAATTTATTTTAAGTTCTATCCACTTCTTTTAATTTCAACATTTTCGCTCCAAATTGTTTACTAAAACGTGTTACAGAAGATTGTGTACGATCTTGCTTTATCTTTATTATTGATTCTAACGCGTCTTTCTAACGCGTGTATTCAGTATTAAGTTATCCCATTTTTTTTCTCGTTTTTATTTTATTATTTTTTTTAAATCTTCACTGCTTCCTAAATATGTATTTTTAATCTGTTTTCACGAAAGAATACTTAATTTCCATACTTTTATTCCAAATCATCCTCACTTTATTTTCGTTTCTATTGCATCCTTTCTCTTCATTTCAGTTTGAATTTAGCCATGACGTCATCTAATAAAACCTGTACGTCACCACCCATGGAAAATAGCTGCAGGTATCCGTAGATTTTATCTCTTTATGACCATAATTGACGGAGATATTGATTAAAAACCACACATAATGTTAATGCTATTAATTAAAATGTGCTTTGTCTCTGTCTAGGCCAATTATGGATGACATCATTCAACTAAATTCCTTCAAGACTACGTTAACTTTTAAAGTTTTTATTAATGACCGCAAGGCCCGCTAGCGTCCAATATTGTTCCACTCTAATTATTCGACAAAGTTAAAATTACGTCCATTAATACAAACATCCATTAATACATTTCTTGTTATATTCTAGTATTGTTCTTTTTATTCAAAAGCGATAATAATCAATCGAAGATCAATAATTAAACGATACGGGATGAAATTAATAAGTGTTAATAAATATTTTTTCGTGCGTTTATTTTTTATTTATTTTTCTGCAAATAAGTATGGAAATGGTATTGGGCCTGTATCTGCCCTATTGGGTTCATCTGGCTCAACGGGAAAGTAAAATGCCCTCTGGCCACCATACTTTTGAAGCATGAAAAACTATACCACGTGATTGAACAGTCAATTCGCTAGAGTGCATTTTTTTTCCTTTTCTTGTCCGTTATTTGCGTTTTTGAAAGATTATACCAAATTTCTCCCAAACAATTTTTAAATTCAATTTTTTGTCGGTGTTTTTCTGCGGGAAATTTCATAAAATTTTATGGTATTCATCTGTATATAGGTTGAATAGATAGTCTATAGAAATATGTGCCTGTTTCTGCGTTGGAGTTTCTAGGGCCATTCTGCCTTTTCTAAACTGAAGTTGAGTCGAAATGCCCAGAGTTGTTTTTTAATACTTTTTAGGAGTGTTTGGTAGTGCAGAGAACTGTTTTTTTTTTGTGGTTGGTTTTTCATTTAAAATGATGTGAAAGTGCTTTTTATTTGTTGTATTTCTAAAGACAAGGCTGTGGTAGCACAATCTGTCAAGTTTTGACGACCACAACCCGCAAATTTTTCTAAAATTAAGTTTTTATGTTTTTTTTCGCCTAATTAATTGTTATTTGCTATTTTTTTTATGGTAAAGTACCGTTTTCTTTATTTTTTGGCTTATTTTATTTTCATTTTTTTTTCATTTTCCAATATTTTGGGTATCGTATCATTCCGCTTCTTTGCTCTCGTATATTTTTTGCTTACGTAATGTATCGTCTTGTTTTATGTTTATAAAAATCCAAAAACTGAAAAAATGCTTAATAAAAATTTTAAAATTTTATAAAAACAAAAAATTTATCTTTTTGTTAGTACTGTCACTTTTGTTTATTTTTATTTGCCGTACCAAGTTGCAATTTTTTAATGTCCCTATTTTTTATTATTGTATTACCTATTTTATATATTTTCTGAGCTTTATGTTGTTGAATCTATGTATTGCTGTTAACCTTACCGAATGGTCATTGTCAAGGTACAGTCTAATTATCCCTAATTAGACAACGCGTTGGTGACTCATAATTTTTTTATGAGAACGTTCTCACCTCCTCGCTTAATTGTGAGCCGGAGTGTATTCAATTTTTGTTTGGATCCCTTTTTGAATAAATTGATGTTTTGATCTGCTTACGTTCGGAGGTTAAAGTGAAGACCTTCCACTCCGCTGGGTACTCCGTTAGATCCAAGTACCTTGACCTTGAATCTGTCAAGTTCAAAAAATGATGGCGGTGGATGAAGATGTTCAAAAAATAAAGGCTGCTCTTAAGCCGCCTGTATACTAAAACAAAGTTGTCGTTGTACAAAAGTTATATTACTATTTGTGGTTGTCCTTTTTGGGGAGTATTCAAGTTCCAAATTCTGCCCTCACAACTTGTTACGTGAGGAATTCATATTAATCTGAGGGTGAGGCCTATTTTTCCTTTCGTTACGTTTTCACCGTAGCATTGAATTAATCCTGTTCTCCACAGTATTTCTGCCTACAATGCTGCTACAGCTTTGCTCAACAGGTGTCCCTGTTTCTCTCAAAATAAAGGAGAGGTAAGTGAGGGGCCCACCTGAATTTTCCCTTCTTCTTTTTTTTTTTTTTTCACTGTTAATAATTTTTATTTATTTCTTAATTTTACTTCTTGTTTGTTTCCAATATGTTGGGTTTCGCATCATTCCGCAATTATTTTTTATCAGTTGTGTTGTGCTATCTTTTGTAAAAAACTATAAAAATCCAAATAAAAAATTTTTAAATCTTATAAAATAAAAATAACTGTTTATTTAGTTTTGTAGCTTTTGCTAATATTTTTTTACATACGTTTATTTGCGTTTTCTTATTATTGCACTATGTTTCTAAATTTAAATATTTTTGTATTTTCTTTTGTGAGCGTCTTTTGTTATGCAAATTGGAATTCTACACTGCCCTCCGGTCATAGTCAAGGTTGCGCTCTCATTAATCTTCTAATTAGACAAGGCGTTGGTAACTCATAACTTTTTATGAGAACGAATTGACCTGGTTACTGTGCTCTAAATTATGTTTTGTGACGACTTCAGTGTTCTTGAGTGAAGAAGAATCACAGTCAAGATAGAATTGGAAATCACTTTTATTTTCTGGTGTAAATACTAGTTATATATACAGGGATTCGAATCTCCCAAAACAAGTCGAAAAGTAAAAGAATGGTTCTTCCATAACATTTCCATGACGATTACAATCGGAAAAAAAAATTAAATAATCTCACAAATCGGGGAGGCTTTTTCAGGGTGCAATGCCAGCCCAAATCTATCCCCCGAGACCCTGCCGTTCCTTATGTGAGCGGACTTGACGAATCTCCGGAACGCAATCACTGAAAAGCTGGATCTGGTCAAAAATCACAAAGGAGGTCAAAGCACCTCCGTAAAATATCTCGAAAAGCCCCGAGTCGAAAAATTCTAGGATTTTTATACTTGGGGGTCAGTGACGGTCCCGCCAACCGTTTTTGGGTCAGTTACCTGAGAACTCCAGCTAAGGTTACAGCTAGTTTTTTTAGCTGAATTCTCATTCGTTGGCTGTCCCGATTGAGGCTTCTCCATGGGGTCATTACCAGCAACCCATCAGGGGGCGTGACACCTATTCAACCGAACTGCCAACATCCCAGACACGGTGTCGCCACGTCATTGTCGACAGGGTCGAAACGGGAGGCTCCCGATGAGCTGATTTCGGTGTTTAGTTCTGGACAAAGGGGGGTGTCTTCACAGTTTGGATCAGAGTGACTATTTCCCACTTCACCTTGACCTTGAAAGGGTAAGGGCTCTACCCAGTTTTAAGTAGTACCTTCTGCTTGGTCAGTCCCTATGTCAAAGTGAAGTTGCCTCTGATAGACTTTGACGTCAAGAACTCTCTTCGTACGCAGTATAATATTGTTGGATTACGAAATTATTGTACACTAACAATACTCTATTTCAACCTTATTAAATGTGAATGACCGCCACTGAGGTTTTGTACACTATTGAGCCTAATGAAATTGATTCGCATGTGAAACAATGGACGGGGTGTATTAGCCCTGAGACATACCGAAGCCATTGGACAATTTATTTTGTATCGTAACTCATTATTGCAAAGACAGAGTATGCCAGTTCCCATAAACAGTAAAATGGGAATTAAGTGTATTTATTCCGCAATCGTCCCCACACACCTTAATCTGTCGTGTTATTAACATTTATTCAAATAAACCTCTTAAGAGAATAAATGAAAAAAGCACAGAGATGAACAGTGTAATAACTAGATCTAGGCTGCAATGAAGTCCTCGTGTGTCATTTTTAACTACCTTCCTGACTAGCTGAAATTCCGAAGACATCGCTCATCAACAAATTAGGTTGGAGAAAATACCAAAGCTTCGGTATTCGGTTCCCAATTCCAGTATCGCCCTCTATTGGCGAGAGGCGTCACTAAAAGCTAAAACAATAGTTTTACACTTTAGGGCATTTTTTATCGTTCTTGTTTTATAAAAGCTGTTTTTATGAAAAAAAAGCGTTTTATGTTCTTATTGTTTTCTCCTGCCTACTGAATAGGAACCCCGTTCCAGGTAGAACAAATTGTTAGGAGGTTAAATTCGAGATAGAGGGTCAAATTCGGAATTGCTTATTCCAAATGTGTTCCGTTGCTTCAAGCGACATTAGTTTTCTTTTAATTATTTTCGTTTACTAAGTAACTTAATTCCTGTGACAGTTTTATAAGAAGGTATTGCGTTCTCCTCATTTTTGATAAGATTACTATCTATTTTTATTTTGTTTATTGAATTGTGCCCTGTTTGCTTACTCCAAATGTGTTCCGTTGCTATGGGTGCAAGTGCATATTATTAATGTCATTATGATTCTCTTTAAGGGGACACACCCCCTTTGCGAAATGGAATATTTATCTCTTCCTTATCCTATTTCTTAATTTATATCTTAAATTCAAGGAATTTCCATCATTATTTCTCTATTCTCATGTAATTTCTTTCTAAAAAGTAAGCAGTTTTAATTTAAGCCGAAAAGTTCAAACATTTTCAATTTTTTCTAACAGTCGGACAAGAACATAAAGTGACTTTGATTCTCTACAATAGTTATTAGGAAGAATTCTTCACCTATTTTTAAAAACTATGACGGCAAGGAATTGGATTTTTTTTTACAAAAAAAAAAAAAAAAAAAAAAGAAAAAAAAATTAAAATAATGTTCTAAAATATCGTTTCCAATCAACAACAACAACAAAACAAGTAGATAGAATTTCTTCGCAGGTCCATAATGTAATTTTTTTTTTTTTTTTTAAACCGCGGGCACCGTTTTCTCGAAAGCTATGATATTCAATGCAAAGTTTTCCAGATTCTAATTCGAATATTTTAATGAAGTTTATTTCTGAAATTTTAAAAATGGCATTTTTGAAGGCTTAAATGGGATGTAGTTTTCCAATCCCCTATACATTAATAGCCTAAGTTGTCCGCGAATTTATGAAGCGGTTGTACTTGGAATGGTAGAGGCATCCATATTGGATTTTGTAGCAAAATTCTAAGCGAGTTCGAAATCCACCCCATTCCCCCCTTTTCGAGCTTTTAATGTTATTATTTCAAGCCTTATTTCCCCTCTTATTCTATACTAAATTCCTTCTTGATAGGATGGCGAGGGCGAAGCGTAGTATTAAAACTGGACTGTTTTTACTCGACCCCCCTATACTCTAATTAGTTCCTTCTTTATCTTTAGACGTGGCACGTTCGGTAGAGTATCTGCACATTTGATCGTCGTACTTCTCGGATTGACGGTTCTGTCCCCGACGCAGCCAAATTTTTCTAAATGTCTAATTAATTTAATATTTTCTGCTTTTCTTTTAAATTCTTATTCCTAAAATTGTTTTATTATTTTTAAAATAAATTTTTACTATTTTTTCTCAACGTTTTATGATTTTTATTATTTTTATTCTATTAAATTCACGTATTGTTGTACAGATGTTGTGCATAAACATTTCATGTATTGTATCCTTAAACTTTTTTCTCGTTATGTGCCTAAGTAATCTGACGTCTGTCTTCGAAGTTTTGAAGCGGTTGGACCTAGAATGGATAGAGCATCTATATTGGATTTTTGATGAGTTAGGGTTATCCAAATTCAAAGCGAGTAAAGTTTATCTTTTTCTAAACTATGGATCCAATTGTAAAATAAATTCGTATAAATAAGCTTCGTATGACAGCGAAAAAACCTGTCCTCTTTAAAACGTTCGAAAACCACCCCGTCCCCCTTTTCGAACTTTTAATGCCAATATATCAAGCCCTATTTTAGGAGCAGGTTATTAAATTTATCACATAATAAATAGGAAAAATAATTTGTTTCTAGCATTATGACGTCATTCCTTTAACCATCTCATTTAATCATTTACTTTAGATTATTTAAATATCGTCTGCATTATTTCCATACGTTTTATCACTAATCTTAGATATTACGTAAATCATTTTCTTTTATATTTGGCTTAAATAATAGATTAGGTACGTATGTAATGATTTGAATCGATTATTTTTGTTGAAACATGATTCTCAGCCAAAAAACAAATCATTTTTTTTTTACCTGCTTCATAGGGTACCTTTACAATTCTAGAAAATTAAAAATTTTACCGATCCCGTCATAGGACGGGCTATAGGCTAGTTATTCTAATAACCGAAATGGGTAAAGTAATTGTACCAGTTTGAGTGCATTAGTCATTTCCTCATTATCGGTTCTTTCAACTTGGAACGAGGTGGTGTCACGCAGGTGGGCATTTTATTCCTTTTCTTCGGAACACATTAACTGGAATCATTACCCATTATTATCACCCTTATGTCAACACTGCCGGTAGCCTCTGGCGGCAGTGGACGACGCCAGGACAACGTCTCGCTTTCATTAAGGTGGGGTTGGCTGACCGACCCTCCTACAAAACGGGAAGGTAACTCGTTTGGGGAGGCGAGGAACATTGAAATTTCTAGAAAATACAGCGAAGAGATGTTTATATTAATAAATTACTTTAAGAAAAATTATTTCAAATGAAATATTAACATAATATGAAGAAAATGATCAACTTTCAGTTAAGTAACGTACTGCAGAAAAATAATGATCGATAAACGCATCATTGGTAGAATTAGATTGAACGAATAGTCTATTAATTAATAAATAATGAGCTTTATTTTTAAATATCTAATATATTCTAATAAATAATTTTATCATAATAAACTTTAATAATGCAACTTTAATGTCGCAATATAATATTTATGTGTCTCTCGTCTACTTAGCATGAAATGGGGCCAAGATGTTCCATTTTAAGAAACAGGTTGTGCGGTATGCCTTAGGTTCCAAGCAATATAATTGACCGGTCAAAATGATACGTTTTGTGATACATCTATGAAAATAATTCAACGTTTCTGAAGTTTCCTCCTCTATCTGAGATAATAGTTTGATTGGCATTTCTCTAGATGACATCTCATGTATCGCGCATTCTTCTCCCATCGAAATACGAACGCTGCAATGCGCAGGCCCTTGTGGCGACTCCTTCACCAATCATCGAGTGCGGAGTGGTCGAGTATTTACAAAACATCCGCCAAAGCAGCCAAATAAAACCGCGATGCCAATGGCAGCGAGAGGGTGGCCGACCTTGACTCCAGCACTCGAGATCTTCGAAAATAGAAAGGAAAGGAGTTGCTCTCTCTCCTCTTCCGGCCACTTGGAAGCCCGGAGTTCACTGACGCCTTCGCTCAGATGGCAACACAGGTGGAGGAGAGGGGTAGATTCCTCTATCCCCCTTCCCTGAAATGGAGCGGATCAGTATTTTTTATTCTAAAATTTAAAATACTGTAAAATATATTTCATTGTCCAGTAGTTCATTCTTCATATTTCACTGTCCATTAGCTTCTTTGAGATCCGACATTCTGTATGAATTTTAGCAGGTAGTCGAAGGGAGAGCTATTTAGACATTCCCTGTTATTTTCCCGATCATTCCCTGTTAAAGTCACGGTATTTACTACACAACTTCTTTCAATTCTTTTATAAAGCTATTTTTGTATACAAATTTATATTTAAATAAAGTTATAAATTTAAACAAAAACAAATAAAATTCCGATGCATTGAAAACTTAAATATTATTTTTTTGTCTGTGTGTTGTTCAGCGTCAGGAACATAGGATCTGTCTTACAGGAGTTTTTAGACAGTCCACTAGCTGCTGTATCCAGAAAACGATACGATCAAGGAAGTGCATTTAATCTAGCTCAAAGCAGGGTTGTATCTGTTTTAACCAGTAGATTTAACCGTCCTGGTCTATTTAAACCCGTTTTGACTACCGAAATTCACTTTTCTGTGTATTTAATACTCATCGAACATAGTTTACTAGCCTATGATAAAGGCAAGTGACATTTGTTAAAAATGTCATAACATAAATAACACCAGCAAAAAAACAAATATAACATAACACCAAGATACAAAAAAATTGTTTTACTTATTTTCTTAATACAAGCTGCTTTATATGTCATTTATGTTAAATTCCAAAAACGGTGACAAGTAACAAGTTTTGCAGTTGTCTCTCTCCATTGAAACGATTTCGCCATTTATTTTGGATTTCTCCAAACTTTGAATATAACCTTTCTATAGTTGGCACATCTAACAGTTCATGAGATGTATTGTAAAATCAACCAATTTTATGTTAGTGCCTTTAACCTTCTTCATGGCTGTCCTCCAGACATCGGGTCCGAGTGTATCTTTTACGCTTTCAGAAAAGAAGTATTCGATATAGGGTGAAGATTTTGCTTTAAATGCAATCACAAAAGGCAGGATCAGTATTATCATGCAACCATTGCCTTGCTATTCCCTGCTTCAATACCTTTGCCTATGTAGACAGAATTCAGCATATGTTCCAGAAAATGAACTGGTGCTTCATTTTCATTAAATCGAGACTGTATCACATCAGAATAAACTTTTACTTTTAACAATCTTCACCATTCACCACGTGCATCAGATAGAGTAGCATCCTCTTTTCGAAGTTTATCTAAAGCAAGTGAAATAGGCATAAATTCATTTTGTAAGTGCTTTACCTCTTTGTATATGATTACATTGTTAATGATTTGAACAATGTTGTCATCAATGTATAAGCATGTTAAATCTCATGAACTTGTGAGTGTCCCAATTTGTTGAACTGCACTACTATTTTTATTGCTTATTAAAAGTCACTTCTCATTACAAAAGATGTTATATATTAAAATTAAGACCATCTAAAACTATTTTTAACAATTCTGACCCCTTCTGACCAATTGTGACCACTTTCAACCCGTTCTGGAAGGTTAAAACCACTTTTATCCAGTGCCTGATCAATCAGTTTTAACCGGACAAAATTACAACCCTGGTTCAAAGGTACTGAAACGGCGGGGAAATTATGAAAACATATCGCATTGAGTATAATACAGTATTATACTATTATTTTTTATAAATATCTTGTATAATTTTAGAAATATTATTTTTACTGGTTGCACATCATCTGCCCCTAGGGACGTGGTACTTTCCCCATTGGGAACTTATACCTTAAAGCCCGAACAAGTCCATTCGACTGTCTCCATAACGTCACAGGTGACATCTGCGCCATAATGACGTCAAATTCCACTCTCTGGCGACGTCATGACACATCTCGTCCGCAGTATAACAGCATCCACGATTTCAACGGACATTACCGGAATGAGTTGACTCAAAACCAAGCTGTAGAAATTTTATCGACTGAATCTGATGAAGCGCCAAGCGATATAAAATAAAAGAAAATAGAAGGCGAACTCTTTTTTTTTTCTCTCAGGCGGCAAAAGAAGAGATTTTAATTTTCTTTTTTCTCTCGAGCCTGAGAGAAAATTAAGAAAAATGGGATTAATTTAACCTTGTAGTTTGATGAAAGAGGAAATGAATATTACCGCCGAGAAGGTATAAAGATTTATTATGCCTTTCAATCTTTTTTTTTCCCGTTAAATCCTCGCTCTACTTTTTTGTGTATTCCATTTTTAAAGTTTCTTGGGAATGCTTTGATGGTTCTTCTCAAAATTACCACATTAAACTTTATTGAAGTTTATTTAATGGAAATTCGGCGCTGTATCCTAAAACGAGTTACGTCTGCTTACGGAATTCTATTTTAAAAATTTAGCAGGATTATTTAAGCTGAAATTTTAAAATGTTTTTAATTTCTACCATTTTCTTTCTTAATTAACAGAAACAACTTAATAGAGTGATTTGACTTCTTTTATTTTAATAAAAATGGAAATCCTAGAAAAGGATTTTTGATAAATGTCATTTTAATATCTATCCTCTGAAGTTTTTGAGGGAAACACATTAAGTAATATATGACGTACATAGACGAAAGGAAGGTAGCACAGGGAGAACAAAAGGGACCCTTCTAGCACTAAAATTTATACCACCTTAGGAAAACTCTCTAAGTTACCGCCCTCAAGGCTTTAAAAAAAAAAGTGAAGCCAGAAGTTTGAAATGGACAGAGATTTTCACAGAGAAAGATTCTATGCGAAAAGAGTTCTAGAACAGAGCTGCCCAAACGGCGTTTATATCGCCACTGACCGTGGGATCTATAGTGTAAGGAAGCCATAAAACGTGTCGGCGGAAATACTCTGCTGCAAAAATTCCGATGCCCCATAAAATGTATATCGCGGATTCCATTTATTTCCTTTTCTTATTTTAAGATATTTACGAACGATTCACAAAGATGCCACCCACAAAACACGCCATCTATGCATATAAAATGCGCTTCGCTAGGCATTCCTAGATGGGTGGCACGATCTTGACTAAATTTGGGGTCAATCTTGGAACACACGCGACCAGTAAATATTCACTTACAATTACTGTAAACAACATTTAAAATTCGAACATTATGGCCGTTTTTATGTTCCCTTTCAAGACGATGGCAACATGGGCCACACATTGGAGATAAAACATTTCGTAGTCATACAAAGTAAGAAGTCTTCTGGTTAAGAATATAATTTCGTGTATTAAAATGTTTGTTAAATATGTAAGAAGTTGAATAACGAAAAAAAAAAACTTACTTTGAAATCATTGAGTTTTATTTGTTAAGTAATAAAATAAATATATATCATAGGTAGTAAATAATAAACTCGGATTTGAGTTGAGTTTTAACCGTCCTGGTCAATATCCATTTTGACCACTGAAAATCACCTTTCAATGTATTTAATACTCATCGAACATAGCCAATGATAAAGGTAAGTTACATTTCTTAAAAATGTCATAATATAAATAACACCAGCAAAAAACATAACACCAAGATACAAAAAAATGTTTTACTTATTTTTTTATACAAGCTGTTTTATATATAATTTATGTTGAATTTAAAAAACGGTGACAAGTCACAAGTTTTGTAGTTGTATCTCAATTGAAACGATTTCGTCATTTGTTTTGGATGACTCCAAACTTTGAAAATAATCTTTCTCTAACTGGCACAACAGTTCATGAGATGGATTGTAAAATCAACCCATTGTATGTTCATGCCTTTCACCTTCTTCATGGCTGCCCACCAGACATCAGGTCCGAGTGTACTGCAACTGGATTCCATTTTTACAATCGCATGTGCATGGTTGATTTTTAACATTCAAACATTCTTATTATACTGTATAAACATGTTCAATTTCGTGAACTTGTGAGTGTCCTATTTTGTTTAACTGCACTACTATTTTTATGGATTATTAAAAGTCGCTTCTCATTACAAAAGATGTTATATATGTTAAAATGAAGACCATTTAAAACTATTTTTAACAATTTTGACCCTTCTGACCATTTTTAACCACTTTTGGACTGTTAAAACCCCTTTTATCCAGTGTTCTGATCAAAATCAGTTTTGACCGGTCAAAATGACAACCATGATTCAATATATTAAAAACTTTATATTTTTAGCTTGAGTTCCCCTTAAATCATTCCTAGAATTTCATCCGACCTCTATTCGAATTTTTGTTCCTATAGCAATATTAGATTCTTGCGATGTTTAAATAAATAAAAAAAATTTAATATGGAAAAAATTGAATAAAAGCTAATTTTTTTTCATTTTGCGCCTCTGCAGACTTATCTTTAAAAACAATTGTAAAGACGGTTGACTTAAAAAATAATTTAACAAAATCACAATTTAGAATTTTTGCACTCATAAAAATAAGATATCTGCATTGCATAGCCAATAAACATTTTATAGAAATTTCTAGTCAATGTTTGTTTTTAACCAAAATATGTCCGCTTGATTAATTGAAAACAGTTTACAGAAGCGAAAATGAAAATGGGAAACTGGAAATGAAGCCCCGGACAAAACAAATGTTGGGAGAAGGAAGAAGAAAAAACAGTTCTTAAAAAAAAATGCTTATTCGCTTATGGAATGAAGCTCCAAAGAGAAAAAAAATCAAAATGGATGGCACGGAAATTGAAACGCATTATGTCAATAATCAAACCAAAAAAAAAAAAAAATGAACGGAAAGTTCGAAATAACAATGCAGAAATTTTAATTAATGTGTTAGGATGTATTATTTAAATCGAAAAAGAATGTGAAAAAGCAAAATTGTCATAACTATTTTGAAGAAATGAATGAATACGCTGGTTATTTGCAACACCTCCAAAATTCTAAGCTTTAAATGCGCTAAAGTTCCTTTCGTTTATATTAACATTTATAACTTTATTTAAAAGTAAATTTATATCTAAAATTAGTTTATAAAAGAATTGAGAGAAACGGCGACGTGGAAAGTGTCGGATGATTTCTAAATGGTTTTCCCCTAGACATCCTAAATTGTTTTGGTCTTTAAAAATAAAAAATAAAATATTTTGTGTGTAGTAGACACCGAAAGTTTGCGACTTTCTAAATAATAAACCAGGGAATAATTTTCCACTTATTGTGAAAACACGTTCCAAAAACGGAGAAAAAAAATCTTTTCTAAATGCTAGAAATAGATAGTTTTTGAAAAAAAAAATTCGAAACGCAATCATTGCTATTTTCAATATTTTCCCATATATGGCAAATGTTGTGGACCGAACACTATTATTATCTCCACAAATGAGAAGTGGACGAACAGCTTGAAATACCGTTTTTGCTCTTGCACAGTCACAGCCAAAGTCGTTTTTAGACGACTCCCATCTTCACGAACTCCTTGTTAATGGGGCCGAATGGTAGAGCGATACCGGAGTCCGAACCCCACATAGGGCAGGGATGTTCGGAGTCTGATTTGGAAGGGTCGCCTGGAGCTCAAGAGAAGCATTCGGGGTCGTCCGAGAGGACTAGGTAGGCGAAATCGAAAACGCTACCCTTTATTTTAGGCGATGGTGTACAAGAATTGAATTTTATTGAGTTTAATCATTAATTTATCATTAATAGTAATTATAAATTTAATATAAATTTTTTAAAAAAATTCTATCTAAATATAAAACTAGTTTTATAAAAAGAATTAATACAAATTATATATTGAAAAGGGTGAATGGATCCTGAAAGAAATTTCGAATGACAATAGATTTTTAAAATGTTTAACCCCGGACGTTCTGTAGCATTTTAACAAGTCCAAGGGGGCTGGTTTGGAGAAGTAGGGTCCTGTTTTTGGATACGCAAGGACTGGGACCTACTACTTTATGCCGATTCCGAACGCTTACAAACATCCTGTCCAGTAAAGGAATTCGAGCCCACGAGCTCCAGTACCGAAGAGCAGCGCCCTACCCATTCGACCCTTATTTAGCAATCCAAATCGAACGATGGTCAAATGGTTAAGAAGCTGATCTTTAAATGAGTTCGTGTGTTCGAATCCCACTAATCCCGTGGATGTTCGCATCCGTTCGAAATCGGCTAATGTCCCGATCTCATGAGCCCTCGTGTCGAAAAAAAAGTAGATCGTAGATCTGCAAAACGAAATCAAACCAAACGAGTCATTCCCGTTGAAATCTTTTGACCGAAAGTCACTTCCTTTATTTCATACTAGCTGATTCGCACCCAGCCTTCAGTCTGGGTTTTAAAATATTTCGACGAAAGGTTTAGAACCACTATTAAAGATAATAAGACGTATTAATAAAAATGCTGAACAAATCTCGTACATTTCAGATTGTCGACGATTATAACAGATTATTTTAATAGCTGAATATCCAGTAAGTGCATTGTGTAGCCCGTGAGCCGCTGCATAATAATTTCCAATTCCAAAACTTTTTTTTAATGTAGGAGTCAAATTTCAAAATACTGTGTAAGAGTAATATATATATATATATATATATATATATATATATATATATATATATATATATATATATATATATATATATATATATATATATATATATATATATATATATATATATATGTACTGTTCTGAATGGGATAATTCATTTCCGAGATTGGATGCCTTTTAGTACTAATGTTTTACATGCATAAAAATTAAATTTTAAACAACAAAACCTATGACGATAACTTTTTCATTAAACTTTTAGAAAATGGCAATTGTGAAATAAAAACAAATTTGACAGAACATGGCGAATTTGTAATTATTGAAAATAAAAATCACGCCCACATATAACAGAAAAAATACTAATTTCTTAAAAAATTTGAGAAAGTAAAATAAAGATTTACATATTTTGATGAAGTAAAAAATTTAGCTATTAAAAATAAAAGGATTTCGATACTGGGATATTTCAAACAGAGAAAGTTCTTGCGTATGACAAATAGTTGTAACTATTGGCAATAAATGGCACCACTCAGTACATATTTTAATTAATATACTTTTAACTGGTGGTAATTACGGTATTTTAATGGTGGAAAGAGTTTAAGCATTCATCGGATTGGGCGAAGTAATGCATCCAAATGTATTTATATTTATAAATGCATTTATTTACACTCGAATTTTAATGGTAAGTAAGGTCTCGAACAGTTCTTCAAGAATATAATAAATCACTAACAAAAATACCAAAACGTGCCGCAGTTCAAATTTTCCAAACAAACAACAAATCTCCTGCTTTTAACCGTGGAAAACTGAGCTTAAAACAATTACTTGGGATGACGTCACATTGCTAGAAATATTGCTTCTTTCACTTAGTTATGATGCGATCAATTAAAACTTTAATCCTTTGCTTTTAACCGGGGAAAATAATGCTTGGAATAATGACATGAAACGCTCGAAAAGGGGGGAAGGAATGGATTTCGAACGTTAAAAATTTACAAAATCCTTCCCAGGGATATAACTAAACATGTCCCAAATTTTCACGGCGATTGGATGCATGCTTTTTGAGTCTATTGAGTACAGACACAAATTCATTTTTATATATATAGACTAGGTTTAAAAAAAACCGATCTATTAACTGATATGAACTAAAAAGGTTAATATACTAATACCCCAATAACTGAGAAAACAAGCATCATCGAAACAAAAGTAAAAGAAAAAAGAAAGGCTCCCAACACATGCACTACTTATGTGCCTTAAATTAACATAAAATAGAACGACTATCGATATGCACACAAAAATAATCGGAATAATTCCAAAACGGGAGTTGTGACGTCACTCCTACAAATTGACGTCATTCCTAGATGTAAAAATAACATACATTAGAGAAATGTGAAAAGGTGGGAAGATCAATACAAACAACAGAGGGATAAATAACAACATTCATATTGAAAAAAAAAAGCATCTACATTTCACTTTTAAGATTCCAGAAGGGGTCTCTACGATAATGATGATCAAAATTTAGTTTGGACACAATTTATTTGGTTTTTAAAAAATGTCTCTCAGTTTTAGTTAAGTTTTTAGAAAACTACTACTTTTATGTTTGAAAGAATTCAGCATTTCTTCTATTCCATCGATATTTTTTATTTGTAAAATTATTAAAAGTTCTGGTTTAACAATGTGTACATAAAATGGGAACTATTGTCGAGTCCAAAACTCTAGTTCTCTCTCGAACCCAAGCTGCACAAGTAAGAGACGCTAGAGCTCTGTTCTTCTGAATACCGGAGTGGAATCCCGCTGACGGCTAGGGTGTACGTTTAAGCAGTAGGTTCCGGTCTCATTAGACCGTAGTGCTCCTGACCGAAATGAGCTAGAGACAGTGTGAGAGTGCAGCTATGTTTGACAAAAGGTTTGCTCGCCGCACTCACACGTTGTGGATTGACTGCCCAAGTTTTTTTCGCGACTCCAGGAAGCGTGTGGTGTGGCCAGTGAAAACGATTGCACTTCACCAAGTTTTGGAGAGTTGTGATGGGTCACCAGGAGGCGATTCAGGACCATCCTTGGAGTTCCGGTCCTTCTGGGCAGAGCCGGGAAAGGACGCATCGTGCAAAGGACAATGGAACAACGAACGCATCAGCACAGGATAATGGAAAAAGTATAGGTTTGCCTGAAGAGAAAGAAGGAAGGAAAAGAATGCAGCTTTCTCTTTGACATTGGCAATTTATTTTCAGGCGTAGCACGTGGAGTGCTTTTTTAAATTTTTTTAAAATATTTTTTAGCCTATTTCCTTGTCTTTTGTTCAATATTTGAATGTCGTCAGAGGCATTTTACTATAATGTAAAGTAAAGTTGGGTTATTAATGGCTTTGAAATAACAACAGCAATGTACTACACCAGAGCAGACAGACTTTAACAAAATTCATCAGCCTGGTTTTTTTTTTCCTTACAAAACTTACAACATTAAAACAAATTATTGACTGTATTTTTTATAAACATCTCTTCATTGCAAGTATAGTATGTTGTGTGTTATTTGATTGTCTTTATTACTATTAACCCATTGTGTCCATTTCGCAGCGGAATGGTAGAGGGAGCGGGCGTTTGGAGCGTTCAATCTCAACAGATCGAATATGATTTCATTGTTCGCATTTTATATGCTCTGCGATGGATAGTTCTAGGGCGTTGAATAAGCTCTTCATCTTCGAAATCTTCACTTTCGATGTCACTATTACACGAAACGTCCGATAATGCGTCAGCGAAGACTTCATCATAATTGTCTTCGTTAAATTAACTCATTTTCGCAAGGATGAATAAAAAGCTAATTTTAAATCTAAATCGATTTTTCGAATCCACCTTCCCGTCCTGTGGTTCCGCATCGACTGATGTAAAAACTAGTTTTTATTTGTCCCAATGCTTCCAGAATCTATGTAGTAGACAAGAACATTCGGCTTCGTTTTCCAGTATTTACCTTTATATTTGTGCCCACAAACAAACCATGTTGTGACACTAACCCGTACTAGTACGTAGCTCAGGTATCCATCGTCAGAAAACGTACTAGTAGGTATCCCGCATACAACGTGTTAATAGGTAACCCACGTCCTAGTATAATTTCTATTGTCAGTGAAACTTGAAAATGAAGTATTGCTGCGTCATTGGATGCAGGATTATCTACAATAAGCAGAGTTATAACCTAATCTGCATTCGTTTACCCTGCCAAACCCATACGTTAACATTATTTCATAGAGGTTTACAAAGGGAAATTTGAAAATGCTTCCTTTTGAATAGAGCAACGTCACGAACAACTACAATGCCCTTCCCATTCATTTTCATGTTTACAACAGCCAATAGACAAACAATAAACTGCCCTTCCGTTTGAAACTAAAGCCAGAATTGTCATAAGTTGAGATGTGCCCTGCTGCGTGAAATCGCCTTATTGATGTGGCTGTTTTATGAAGTGGATTTCTTAAAATGAGGCCAGCCAAAGACGCCTTAGTGTGTTCTCCAAGCACTGCAGTAGCCATACTGTACCATCCTTCCATTAGACAAGGCATTTCATTTTTCACCAGCTATTCTCTCCCCTTAATTCATTATGAACGTCGAATTTCTTTTCAAGTTTACGAAAAGCATGCAATTAAGAAATGGCAAGAGCCTGGGAGTCATTAGGAAAAGAATGACTACTTTTTTAAATCAATGAATCAAGCGTACCAGTGCCAAATATTGAAACAACTATTAAAGAACATAATTGTGTTTGAGAGAACAGATACGTTTTACATTCCACAGTTTTTGAATGTTTTCAAGAATAGTAGTTAAATATCAACTACTTTGCTCCCGTATACAAAATGAGGTCAGGTTGTGCTGGTATATACACGTGTACCACTTCTAACCACGGCTGGTACGCGTGTGTCGGCCGTGTCCATTCCAAATATCCATATTTCGCTAGATAGGAACAAATGACAGGTGTACAAATTCCTCATTTTTTGTTCGAAAAATTTTCCAAAATAGTTTTAAAAACGAACTGACCCCACCCAGACCTGAAATGCTGTGGCTTCTATCGTTTGAGGACCTATTTTATGTGCTCCATTAATCAACAGAAAAGAGATTTCGAAGGTTCGAGCGTCGAACTCGCAACCTTTGACGACTGAGTGACCTTGCATGGCTCTGTAAAAAAGCGGGTTCATCCAATTCTGACACCACAACGCACTTTTACTTTTCAGTTATTCTTAAATGATTGAATGATATAAATTTTTGTTACACTTGTATTAACGTAGATGTTTAAAATCTCGTCCCCGATTCGGTTGTCATCCATCATACCCGGCCCTGCTTGTAGAAATTACTTTTGTTTAATTCCCCAGACAACTTTCAGTTTCCCCGCTTCATTTCTCTACTACGACAGCAGTTGGCGGCAAATTTAGGAAGAGTTTTCGTCCGTCGAGACCGTTATTCTTCGTTTATCCCAAACGATTGCGTCGAGATGCCAAACTGTTCTTACAAAAATAAGATTACTTGGATGGAATTTATTTCTCCATGGGCTCAGGCTACCTAAAACACGAGTTCAAAGAACAGTTTTCAATACTCTGAGGATTGTATAACAATATAGATCATCTCAAAACGTTTATTAAATGAATACAATTTTTATCATTAAATATAAAGGAAAAAACTTTTCAAAATTGTGGCTGAATATATAGCAATCAAGTATAAAATTCTTTCCTTATTTTTTATTTTTCTTTAAATAAAAAAAAAACATTATTTGCAGACGATAAGGAAATATATTCTTATATGGAAACAGAAGAAAAACATGTATTTAGAAATAATGACTATTTAGACACAAAATGAAAGACAAAACATTGGAAAAATTAAAAATTGAATAATTTAACATGGAGAACACTTATTAGTAAGAAAATGAGATAAAAATGAAGCAAATTTTAGAAGGAATAAAGGAAGCTATTCCCTCTTAAATTTGGAAGCCGATGCCTACATAGCGTAAAACGAATTCCGTCGCTTAAAATACATATTTACGGAATTTAAATCTTTTTGTAATTTATATTTTGCTTCATTCTGTACTTACGGCTAGTTAAATGGAAACCGGTTCAGAGTGGCAACTTTAAATTGAAAATGTTAATTAGATTTTGAAGCACCAGGATCAGCTCGAAACTAAAGAATATCATTTAATTATATTTTAAAATTATTATGATTTTTAAAAATATAGTAATTGCTTAAAAATAAACAGATTTTTGAAGTATTTTAGCAAATATAAAAACCATTCTTTGGCACTGAAATGTTTATCTTCGAAATGAAGATTTTATCTAAAAAATATTTTAAACATTAAAAAGTTGATAAAAATGTATGCAGTGTTTGAAAAATCCCGTTTGAGGAATATCACTTTCAATATTTTGTATGTGTTATGAATCATGGGATAAGTTTTAATTCATTCCATCGGTGATCTATTGAAATTCGTTTTCTGCTAATAGAATTAAACTATATAACCACAGTTACGAAATATCAGAATATAAAAGTAAACGATGTACATGTATGTATGTGCAGGGTGTTCCAAAAATGAATAAAAACTAAACGGACAGTGATAGAAATGCACAGTTTATTGCAATAGGCTTGGGACAATATTAAATTTTCAAGCAGACAAACTTTCAAAATGAGTTACAATGTTCCACAACGGATGGCGCTGCAATCTGAAAAAAATCTAAACTACGATATTGTCCAGATATGCACCAGGCTCAGCCATAATAGGGCGTATTCTCAGAACGAAATGATCAGAAACCCGTGTCAACGTCTCGGGCAAGATAGCTTCACGTGTAGAATAGATGTACTGCTCCAATTATTCAATTGTTTCTGGATAGTGGCGGTACACCTGGTCTTTTGAAAGTTCCCACAGAATAATATCGTAGTTTAGATTTTTCCAGACTGCAGTGCCATCTGTTGTTGAACATTATAATTCATTTTGAAAGCTTGTATGCCTGAAAATGGACTATTGTCACAAGTATATTGCCATAAACTGTGAGTTTCTATCACTGTCTTATTCGTTTTTATTGATTTTTCAAATATACCGGTCACTTTTGAAACACCCTGTATGTACACACAAGCACATATATCTATGCACTGGAGAGACAAAAAACTGGTACACCTGCCTAATATCGTGTCGCGATGGCCTGGACTGATGTCTGAATTAGGGCTGGAGGTATTTAACAGAAATAACTGTTCATAAATACCTAACTGCACGATCATACGTCACACGCAAAGCATCCCAGTGGAAGTGTTCCACTCTGGGACTGGCGGAAAGAACAATGGACATGAATGGGTGCTTACGAACGTGTCACCATTCCAAAGCCTCCAGTTGACAAGTTGCCGATACAATTTGAAACGGGGCAACACGTCTTTCCAATCATTCGCAGTCGGGCCCAGCTTTCAGTCATCGATGAGGTTTTGCGGAAGGTTGGCCTTTCTGTCACCTTTAATGATTCTCCTTTATCAAATTTTAAAAAAAAAATATAAAAAATCAAAAAATATAACAAAAATATTTACAAAAATTTTTATTTAAATAATAAATTAAAATATCTAAAAAAAAATAAATAAAAAAAAAATCATTATAAATAATACCAAAAAAAAATTAAAAATATAAAATAATAATCAAAAATATTAAATTTTTAAAAATAATTAAATATCAAAAATAAGTAACAAAATAAATAAAAAAAGATATTTAAATATTCATATGCAAATTTTGCTTACAAACAACTATATCATCTTGAAAATTAATTTATAATTTTAGATTCTTATTCTTTTTTCGCGATTTCAAAATAACATGTCTAATTTACACAGTAAATCAAAATAACCAAAATATAATTATCCCCAGTACATTTCTTTCAAAATCCATTATCACATGGACAAAATTGTCAAATTACATTTAAAGAATCTCTTGGCAACCATAAGAAGAATATTAAACAAATAACAAAAAATTATTTCTGGCGAAGTCGCCAAGAGAAGGTATTATCGCCAAATGTCACAATTTTAAGAATTAATAATTTGTTTTTAATAACATTATATAAATATATATTAAATATATAAATATTATATATATATATAAATATATAATATATTAGAGAGAGAGAGAGATATATATTAATTAGAGATAGAGGTATTTGTGCCTGTATATTAAAAGTTTAACCTAAACACATCTAAAATATTTTCCCACTTTAATTTCCGTAACGAAGAAAAGAACTTCGCCATCTCTTCCATTTTCTCATGAAGAAAATCTTAATTTGCAATTTTCGGATCCTTTTGACGCCTCCGCCAACTCGCCCTCCAAGCGTGTTGAATTTTTAAATTCGCCTGGGATGATTATGAATGCTGCATTACATTTTAACAAGTGGTATTCTTTCTTCGAAAAATAAGAGCACTGCAGCGTGTTCAAGCATCGCTTGTCCAATAGATTTTCGTATCATTTAATAATCGAATAAGAAGAAAAGGAAGAGAAAGACGCAACTCCAAGAAATATATTTCTTATCTCACATTAAGAAGAAAGTTTTTGAAATGCTTTCGAAAGTTCCATTCGGTTTTATCTTATAGCCCGAGTCCATTTCTGCAGCAGAAACGTCGAGACAGAGAGTTTTCTTTTTAAAAGTGTCTCTTGTGGCAACGGATTCAGGATCTGCGCTTTTATAAATATCCATATTATTAAGAACATAAAATTTTTTCTCTTAACTCTTCCCTGATTCCAAACTTGATGGCGCAACAATTTCATTAACACGGTCGGAATCCTCATTAAATTCTGAATCAGACACAAATAATTCTCAGCGTCTTCTCAAATCAACATTTAATTTAGATGGTACGTGGAAAACAAGAATTAAATCTACCAACGAATTAAATTCAAAATTGAACGACGAATTGCTTTATTACAAGTATCGAATAATTCCAAAATAGTGTTCTGGTTAATATATTTCAGTGGCTTTAAATCGAAAATTTTTGGTAATTGAGCATAAGCAAGTTCCCTTTTATTATCATTTCTATTAATCAACATTAATTGACAATACTAAATTTTCATACAAACAAACTTTAAAATGAGTTACAATATTCTCCAACAGATAGCGCTGCAGTTTAGAAAAATCTAAACTACGATATTTGTCTATGGGGACTCTTAAAAGACCAGGTACACCGCCACTATCCAGAAAAAAATTGAATAACTGGAACAGTACACCTCTTCTGCATGTGAAGCCATCCCGCCCGAGACGTTGACGCGGGTTTCTGATCATTTCGTTCTGAGAATACGCCCTATTATTGATACGCGTGGTAGATATCTGGAAAATATCGTAGTTTATATTTTTCCAGACTGTAGCGCCATCTGTTGTGGAACATTGTAACTCATTTTGAAAGTTTATCTGCCTAAAAATTTAATGTTGCCTCAGGCCTATTGCAATAGTGTATTTCTATCACTGTCCGTTTAGTTTTTATTCATTTTTCAAATGTACCGGTCATTTTTGAAACACCCTCTATATGGGGAACATGTTTATAATGCTTATAGATGTATACCTATTTATAAAATAATATAGGCATATATTGGCACATACATTTGTAAAAAAACTTGAACGAATTGGACGATTTTAAAAATGGAAGATCATAATAGCACATATCCATTTTGGAAACTCTCCGCTTCCTAATCTGTGGTTTTCGACAGAAAGTTAGTTTACCGATGATCCGATTAACTTCGTTTAACTCATCTGTCATTCAATTAAAAGTTGGATTCTTTTCCATTTTAAAAATCGCTGGGCATTTCTGACAAAAAACATTGAATCAATTTCCTAAGAAACTTTAAATACGTTTGATTGAAAATAGTAGTGTAAATAAAACAAGTATGACATACATTGATTTCATACCTAAGACCAAACTTTTTTCGCTTATTTCATTTGTATTCATAGAAATTTTTGAACATTATGTTAGCTTTTTTTAAAAATCCAATCAACGAATTCTTTTTAAATATTTGGAGAAGTAGACATAATAATTGTAAAAAAGGATTACTGCAATTCCCTTTGTGTCAGCATTTCATTTAATAGAAGAAGTTATTTTTTTTTTTCGAAAAAAAAGTCAATTCAGGCAATACAAATTGAGAACAAAACCCACCTGCACGAAACGTAGCGTTTCAAAAATGCATTGCTCGCTAAGAAACAGATTTTTTACATTTATTTCGAAGCTATCATATAT
>CM063505.1:1253538-1263538 GCA_032207245.1 Pardosa pseudoannulata
AACGATGGTTCAGTGGTTGCATCCGTACGCTGGCCACTAAATGACCCGAGCGCATTGATTCGTCCATAGGGTCTACTGCGCACTTGAATTACGCATCTGGCTGCCTTTGATCTTTGGAGAAAAACCGCCTCCGAAGCCATCGTCCGCCAAGGCTATTTTATCGTCTGCCGCCATCGGCCACGATAATTCAATCCCCCTCCAGACGGTGGTGATGGCTTGCAGTGGACCATAGTGTGGAGGGGTCTTTAAACAAAAGGCTACTCCTATTTCAGCCAATCAGAAAACTTCCATCAGTCACTAAACGAAAAAAGAATGAACACCAAATCTCAAGACGCCCCTTCCAATTTGGGATAATTCTACTGATTTTCAACTCATATCAAAACTACTATAGGGCTGATTTTAAAAGTAAAAACGATATTATACAAATATCTGTCAATTCATCTCTTTCATCTACATTAAATAGGCAATACATATATTCACACAATGGACGTTTTTTATAAAACACTTTTAACCTAAAATAATATTAAATATTAAAGTAGGTCTGTACCTTCCAGACTGGATTCCGTGTTAGCCTATGGAAATAAATACCCTCTTTTAAAAATTCATTAAAAAGTTGTACCCCTTGATAAAATAGGAAATATTTTAGGATGCTATATTTTCCTTTTTTTAAAAATATCGAAAGTCTAATTTTAAATTATTTGAAATAAATTTCGGCATATTCTTTTTCAAACTCAAATAAAGAGATTTAGCACAGATAATTTAAAAAATTTAAGAAGGTATCTTATTTAATTTTCAAATAAATTTCCACTTTAGTTACTTTTCTGGAGATTGTAACGACTCTAATTTTCTGTCTTGAATTTTTAATATTTGCCCTGAATGCCATCCCACTTACTTAACTTCGCTAACTTAAAAAAAAAAATTTCTCTAATGTTCTTTTTTTTTTTTTTTTTTTTTTTTTTTTTTTTAACCTGCTCATGTTATTTTGTACCCTTGTTGGATCGTGGTTTACCATGGAGAGAAATATCTCGATCGAAGGAAAGTTTTTTCACAACTATTAGTGATTAAAAAAATAAATCAAAATTACTTTACCAACATTCGGTATTTTGTTTCATTTTTCAGAAAAGGGTCTAAGATACAGTTTCTTTTTCATATTATCATTGGTTAATATATATATATATATATATATATATATATATATATTAATATTTATATATTATATATATATATATATATATTAATATTTATATATTATATTATATATATATATATATATATATATATATGACCTTCGTTTTGTGATTACTCTCGCCATTTTTAAATTCTGATTTTTATATGGAAACGTTTAGCAGTCGTCTGCCGCCATTACAGTTTAGTCCTGCTTTCGCAGCAAGTTGGTTAAAACTAACCAGTGATTAATTGCAGTTTAATTATAGAGTTGTTAATTATCGATTAGTTCTAAAAAATTATGGATAATTGAAATCGAAAGTATTTGAATTACGTTTTCTAAAAGAAATTGCTTTCATTTTGTGATTATATTCATCAATGTTATCGAAAAAATAAAATTTATTCATAAGAAAAGAATATTATACTTCAGTTGCTCAGAAATGTATTTTAGAAATATAAAAGAGAATCATTTGTAGAATAACTTTTCTTGTGATTTAGTTTAGTGCATACCTTTGTTTAATCAAAATACGCATTAGGCAAAATAATACAGTGTCCAGAAACCGAAAATTATCAGGGAATTTGACAATTCTGGAAATATTGAGTTATCAAGAAAAATATGAAAATGTTATATAAAAAATCCAGGAATATTCAGAAAAAAAGTTCGAAAAAGAGAAAACTAATTCCCCCTAGTCAAAAATTTAAAAAAAAAACTATTGTCATTTCGTTTAGTTTCAAAACACTGATAACATTTTTAAGAACTGCCATTTTAAAAAATAATAGATTTAGACCCATAATTGATAACTTTTTTGACCGGCAGATGTCATTATAAGAATGTCTAAAGGATTACTTAAATAAATTTATCGGGGATTTTATCTTCTAAATATTTCTTCGGAATAGTTCTTCAAAAGAGAATACTTGACACTATCTCTTATTTATTTTTTCTTTAAACATGGTCGTAGAAGTTATGGTACCATTTCTGTATTTTATTTCGCCGATTTGTGAGAAAATAGGAAAGCGAGTACGATCTTAAAATTTAAAAAATGTCATGGAACTTAAGTGGTAAATAAGACAGAAAAAATACATATGAAAGCATGGTTATTTATACACGAAACAGAAAAATTCTAATTTAATGAGTAAAAACTATGAGAATAAATACATAGTAGAAAAAATATTGATTCAAATTATTTTTTCAAGATGTTATTTTTTATAATTTCGCATATAATTACTAATGAAATATTGCTTAAATGTCATTTTGCATTTTGCATTTAAAATAAAATCAATGCCCACAAATACATATTCTAAATTTTAATTTTTGTAAAGTGGTATCTCATTTTCATTATATTCCATTTTCTTATTTATTTGCTGCGTATTCAATAGCGGTTGTGAAAAGCTGAGAGATTTTTACATTTAATTAACAAAAATGTAATAATTCAATCAAAGACTTTTTATTAGTAGGGGCGTCAGGGCCATGAAACATTTTCAATGTAGGAATTACAAGATTTTTTTATTTTTAAACATATTACATTATTAGTTTTCAGTGCAAATCTTTTAAGAATCCTTTTGATCTTTGAAAGGAATGGGATTGACAAATTTAGCACTAATTCACATGCATGACTATAAATGTTGATGAAGTTTTGAACAAGCTGGCCTTAAAAGCGAATGTTTATAAATGACTGACTATGCCATACTCTTTTCGAAATTTGGTATCATACAAGGTATGTCCTTTTGCAAAAGAAAAATAAAAAGGTCATTTCTTTATTTTTCTAAAATTAGTTTGGTTCTTCTAGTAAATACTTGAGCATCCATTCAATAGGCTCCAGGCAAATTTTAACCCGGTAATATCAACGCAAATATGTTTTTAAAGATGCAATAAAATGGCTTACATCATCTATTTTAAAACGTATATATATTTAAGACATGTATGTATGTTCTTTGCATGTCTGTAACGATTTTTTATTATTATTATTCTATTAAAAATCGACTGTACTTTGCACCTTCCTATCCATGTTTTGTGAGATATGAGCCAAACACATAAAAAAAACAGTTCTTCGATAACATTAGTTAGGACTTTTTCTCGCTATTTATTAGCGGAAAAAAGAAAGAAAGGAAAAGAAAAAAAAATTGACCCTTGTGCAATCGGAACGGGAACAGGAGTTTTCGTGAAACAGCGCGTTATAAAAAAAAAAGAAAAAAAAAACACGAAGTCTGGTGACCTGCTAGTCGTTCGTGACCTTGACCAAGGTTGTTTTGTTTTCATCGTTCCCTTATTCTTTGGGGTCTGAGACAAGGTAAATGATTGTTTTTTCTTCTTAAGCTTTAACTTATACTCAAAGATATTTCTGGTATATAATAATTTTTACTATGAGTGGTTTATATCGACAGTCTTGTACCTGGAAACATATAGTGCCTGCATAAAGATTTTTTTTCTTTTTTTTTACATTTATATCTTTTATAAGTTAACCCTAATGAAAGTATGAATCTCTGAAGAAAATATTTATAATACCTTGAAAATACATAATCTTCCCCTCCCCCGAGTTATTTATTAGATAATTATATGCTTTAGATATTTATATGTTTTACGATATTTATATGTTTTATCAAACATTTATTGTACTTGAACTCTGTGATAATGCTCGAAAATGAGCAGTTTTAAAAGTTAAATAGCACTGGTTAATCAACAGTCCTTTTAAGGGTATAGATGTATTTTTATATGCTTTAATTCTTCTAAACTAGTAATATTTAAACAAAAGAAAGCATTTACTTATCGAAAAATGTGCTTCACAAACCCATAGAGATGATTTATATGATAATTTGGGGTTTCATTTCTCATCCCTTTTCATCGCATTTGTCCAGATTTTACGTGCATGTGGAACTTTGGAAACGCTGAAAAATATCTTCTCATTGCAATTATTTGTTGTATTTTTACAGAGTGGCACAAAACAATATTTATAATATGATTTTTTAATGCCAGACATAATAAAAAAATTTCTATTATATGCGATACTTTACACAGAAACGAATTTATTATATGCGATACTTTACACAGAAACGAATTTAAAAGTCGCCTTTTAACATGTAAACAGCATAGGCGATCGTTGTCAACGTGAACGATGACGTCACAAACTCGGCGGAGGAAAAGTATCGTTTTTGAGAGACGATAAAGAGTCCGCTATAAAACTCATTAGAAATCGTTAATTAGGCTCCCAAATGAAAGAAAAATAGCCACAGTCCTGCTTACATTATTGTCTTCTATCGTTTAAAATTAAAATTAGAAAACGTGAAAATTCCTTATTTACTGTTAATAGTTTTGAAAAAATGGCAGTGTTATCCAATGTTGGCATTATTATCGTCTGAAATTCGGTATTCCGAGTAACATGAAAATGTATCTACGCTATTAAAGTTAAAGTGAAAAGAAATATATTTATGAATGAATAAAAGTATATGAGATTTTTTTGCATCTTCTCAACGCCGAACTTATCGTTTTTAGAAAAGTATTATTTTTTTTTCTATTTTATTACCTTGGCGAGATTTTTGTTTTCAGTAATTATAAACTCGCCATGTCCTATCAAATTTGTATTTCTCAGTTGTCATTTCTTACACAAAAACTAACACATGGTTATAAGTTTTGTTATTTAAAACCGGACTTTTATTTAAAAATTTTATAAACTAGAGAAAAAAAATGAGCTTATGATGTACTTAGGTACAGTGAAAAAATAAGTTTTCGGTTTATAAACGGCAACTATGATATCTAAACAAAATTGATATATTATTGCCACTTTTGATTAACGTTTAATATGTGTTTTCAGTTAATGTAATTTTTCTCGGTGTTTTAGATTTATTTATTAATTTCGTTTCCTCAGTAGTTATTTGGTATATTTCTTTCATTTATATTTCTCTCATTGTAAGACGCCAATCGGTATTCTACCTATTCTTAAGTGGGCTTGGTGGCATTCAGTATATATTTCTTTTAATTACATTTATAAAAATTGAATACTTTTAAGTACTTAATTCATCCGAAAAATTTGTTTTTAGGTAATATAATTGTTCTTGCATATGATTTTATTTTCTTATTTCATTTTAACAATATTAATTTCATATATTTCATTCATTTTCAATTTAATTGCCTAATTTTTATATATCCAATTTTGAGACTCAAATCTTTATTCCACCTGTTCTTAATTAGGATATTAATGAAAATCCGACCAAAACACCGCTTAAATTATTTCATTAATTTTAATATTTTTAATTATTTTTATTTCTTCTGATAAAATGACTTCAAAAGCAATGACCAGATTCTAATTATTGGTGTCATTATCGCCAAATATTTGGAATCTTGTATAAGTTGCATAACTATTAAAACAAATATATGAACGTATGTGTGTATGTGAGGCTTACTTCGCATTAACCGCTGTTTAATATATTAATTATTTTATACTTCGATAGATGTAAATCTTTCTTCTACTCCATTTATATTTTTTAGGAAAGTATTATTTTTTTCTGTTTCATCTTGGCGAGATTTTTTTTTATGGACATTTTGTTTTTATTTCACAGCTGCCATTTCTTAAAGTAAAACTTTTGCAATAGGTGTTATTTAAAACTGGATTTTTATTTCAAACTTCTGTACGGAAGAAAACAAATAAGCCCATTTTCTTAAATATAAGCTTGACATATTTTGTGTTTTTGTTTATTCCCTATAGCTGTCACTTTTTATATGAAAACATTCTCATTTTAATAAGTTTTGATATTTAAAAATTTTTATTTCAATTTTCATTACGGTAGAAAATAAATAAGCGCATTTTAAATAACTATAAGCTGTATATTCAATCTTTTTTTTTGTTGTTGTTGTTTATATTTCATAGGTGACATTCTGTAAATGAAAACGTCCTTATTTTAATAATTTGGATATTTAAACCTTTTTTTATTTAAAGCATAATGAAAAAAAGACTTCAGTAGGCGAATGAGGAAAAACAAGTCTTAATTTAAGAGTTTTTAACTATAAAATAGAATTTAATTTAATAGAACACGGCTATTTTTCATTTAAAATTGCTTCATTAGATTAATGCACATTGAATATATAGACTATTGCTATTTCATTGAATGTAACATTGTTCTACACTTATTCTGTTTACTTTTTATTTATTCTTTTATTATAACTTTACTCTGTTCTAACTTAACTTTTACTAAATAGGAACAAATGCAATATAGGTCTACATCCGACTGTTTTCCTGTCGGCGACCAAAACGTTAGCAAAAGGGCGGCATAATATACACTAATATACTTGACTTGAAAATTGACTTCTACAGTGTAGAAAGTCGTGAAATTGAGGATTAATACGCAGCTGTTCACGGTCAATACAGAGAATATACATAGTTATAACTGTAATCATCCATTATTAATAAACTATCATATTCGTCAACAATCTTGCAGCATATGAGGTTTAAGATTTCCATGAGGTTAGCCTATATTTGAGGGTGCACCTCGATTCTCGCCAAGTTGTGTCCGCGTTGATCGCTAGGCTGGGCGATGTTGTTTTATTTATGATAACGGGGAACGTCTAATTTTTTTTAACCAATTGTGATTCTGATTGGTTTATATTTTAGCTTTATTTTTTAATGTTCAACGATATATGTAATTTCAGAGTTCATTTAGTTCTATGTTGGATGTAAGTTGGTATGGTTAATTTTGGATGGGCGCCAAACCGAAATCGTCAATTTCGCCAAGGGGGTACAAATATATTTTTACCTTTTCATGAATATGAATATCTATAATAATGGTACAAAAATTTTACTTGGGAACATTTATTACCCTGACCGAAGGCTGGGTGCGAAGCAGCTAGTAGGGGTAAAACACAGTCATTAAATTCCATTTTCGATTCCATGATTCCTTTAGGAACAGCTAATTCCAATGTCTATTCCACCGTTTTAAACCAAGTAATTGATCCGAGAAAATAAAAACAGGCATTTTAACTGCAGACACTTCCGCCATAGTGGTAAAAGATCAAAAGTTTCATAATAATAAATCAAAGCTTCTGTAAGAAGGTAGAACTTTAAATTGAGAAACACATTCTATGAGATGAACAGTTCAACAGAAATTTTCAGAAGTCCGTGGTCACCATTATGGAGTATGAGAAATGTAGTGATAAAATAAAAAACTAAATAATATCCAAGATTTAGGAAAATAAACATTTAATAGAGTTAAAACACAAGCAAGCGATCTTCTGTTACATACTACATACGGCGGAAAATCCCCGGCAGAGAGGAAAAACAGAAAATTCTCTAAAGTAGAAGATGTAGTAGTTTACAAACGTGGCGTAAATAGATGTCGTTACAATGTCGTGACTAAATGGGAAACTGAACTGTTTTAAATGAGTTATTAAATGGAATAGGAATGGCGCAATAGGAATAAAAATTTAGTACAGACGATAATGAAGTAAAATATGGCAATTAGGTATTCTTATGTACGAACAGATTAAAATACAAATCCAGGAAATAAGGCAGTCTCCCATAGCATGGCACATCTCAACTCATTCTAGCTTTCATTTCAAACGAAAGGGCGAAAGGGAAGCATATAAGGCAATTTGTCACAACATCACGAACTACTGAAAATGAATTTGGAAAAGCATTAAAGTGACTCGTGACGTTGCTTCAAATTCCTCTGTAGAAACATATTTAAAAATGTATTATTGAGCATGGAATAAACTTATTAAAAATTAGATGAAAATGAATAAAATTCAAGAGAGAGTAAAATATTTTAGTGCAAATATTAAATCATAGACATTAAAGAAAAACAAATAAGAGTTTATTTACATGGTGAGATCAAAGGAATAATTCCGGCTTAAAGTAGTAGATCCCGGTCTAATTATCTCGTGTAGTATAAAAAGTTGACGGGTTGCTCCAAACTAATTAACCAAAGGAATATTATTCGGACGTTTATAAATTTTTATACTCTCGTATAATTTTCTTGAAACTACCATAAATTTGTAGAGAAATCAACTTTATTAAAACGAATTTACAACATAATACAACGTTATTACAGCATAAAAATAGTACAATTTAGATGAAAGCAGTTGTAGATAGATTCATAAAACTTCAGTAGATACAAATTCTATCAATAAAGATACAGGTTCAAGATTCAACAATTAGTTTTTACAGGGTAGAGTTGTTAGCCCTGCACCCAACTCCAATCTGGATGACCAGATTCCATATTTATTAATCCCCTGGAAAAGGGGTGCTCAGCTGTACCCTTGGACACTGGGTACCTATTTAAGTCTCTACGACACTCACAGGCTACGTTGGGACTATTCTACGACTGTCACCAACAAGTGTTCAAAAGCTAGTTGTCCTAAAGTTTATTACTTTTGAACTCCTAAATAGAAATTTTCAAACAATGTGTTGAACTGTCGGACTCTTAAAGGGTAATTATCTCAACGATACTTAAAATATCATAAATTAAGGATTATACCCTGAGAAACTTTTGAAAATCGCACTTGAAAAAGATAAATAGCATTGACTTTCTATTGAAAAAAAATGTCATATTTTTAATTTTTAAATAATTTGCTTGCTTTTAATAATCGATATACCCATTGGTACTTCTTTAGAAGTACTCCAAGTGCATAAAAGATTGAGTTCATGACTTTTATTTGAGATGTATTGACTTTTTTAGTATTTAAGTAGTGCCATCTATGGGTGCGTGTAAACATCAAAATTCTTCAAACTGAGATTTTACTCTATATAGAATATGGAAATGGTTGTAATATCGACAGTGATTTTTTGGTGGTATCAAAGAATGCCTATCACAATTATGGTGTTTCTATGAAAAATCGAGTGCATTTACATAAAGAACAAATATACAAACATACATATCACTCACTTTTATATGTAGAGAGATTATAGTTTTTTCACTATGTTGTAGTCGCCTACATGTACTTGTCCTCGTAATTTCGCTGTAAAGTGTTTTTTTTTTAATCGAATTCTTTCTTTTGGAAATACGTACTTCCCTAAAAAATATACTAGTACTGCTAAGGTCTTATTCTCAAATACTGTTATTATTTTTTTTTTAACTTTATAAAGCTTTGTATTATAATTACCAAGCTAGCAACGTTACGTTGGGCCAACGGTTGGCTAATGGTTGTTTTTTTACATAACGTCAAAGTAATACTGCGATGGGCCATTTGAATACCAACGTTTATTATTTTTCTACAGTGTATAATATAGAATGGGCATGTGCTTTCATGCAACGAGATGAACCATTTCAATGTCCTTCCCAGTCATTTTCATGCTTACGATAATCAATAGGCAATCAATAAGTTGCCCTTCCGTTTGAAATAAAACCCAGAATCCTCATAAGTTGAGATGTGCACTGCTGCGTGAAATAGTCCTATCGGTTTGAAATAAGCAGGTGTTTTTATAACATAAGTCATTTTTTAAATTCTAAAAGTCATTTTTTAAATTCTAGAGTTGAAAAATAGAGAATAGATATAAAAAAAGAATGAGATAGGTGATTTTAGTCCACACCACACATTTCATATAATACTTACTCTACTGCAATCCATTCATTCCTTTGAAATCTGTATTAATTTTTTTAATGGTACAAACTGTTTTTTAAAAAAGAAAAATGAACATTTCCCCTTCTGATAGCTAAAAATAGATAATTGAAAAAAAGAACAACACAACAGAGGTTAAACAAAAAAATTATTTGTTATTTTTCTGTTTTTTACATTTTTTTTTAAATTCAGCCACCATTTCCATCTTTAAAAGTGCTCTACATTTTCTCTCGATTCAATTTCATGACATCTGAAACACAAATAAGTAACTTGAAAAGTATATATTATAAAATG
>CM063505.1:1266038-1322414 GCA_032207245.1 Pardosa pseudoannulata
CAAAATTCCCATGTTTTGGAAATTTTCTAAAGTCCCTTCCCAAAAAACCCGTTTTTTTCCAGAGTTTAAACCGGGATTTTTCCACTGCTCACAACTCTACCTGTATAGTAGCTATTGAAATATCGATGAAATCCTGGCGGAAAACAGTAATTACCCTATCTACTGAATGCATGTGTTGCGATAGCAGATCAAAAGTTAGCGACAAAAAAGGTCAATTACGCCAAGAACAATGTAAGTGAATCCGAGCCTGCATCTACTTACCCTACTTTGTAGTAACGTATACTTGACAAGTAATAGCAGAACTATTTCCGTGATCCATGGTCTCTACGCTAGTTTCAGAAACCGGAAGACGACGAAAGGGTACCAAGACGTGATTCTCTTCAGCTGTCTGCTTTGCTTGAGGGAGGGTGATAGGTGAACTTATCGAAGTGACTACGGTCAAATTTGTCGTACGATATTTCAGTTATTAAGTTTTTGGTAAATCTGTACCAGAAATGTTTTTTAATTATGTTTCATACAGTGTAAATTTTAAGCTTACATAATATCAATTAATAAGGATGAAAGTTTGAAAATGCGACATTTTCCAGGTATTATATAGATTACTAAACTTACTTAAATTAGTTTTGATTTGAATTGAGTTCATTTATTTATTTTTAGTGGCTGTTATCTAAATATTTAGTCCTGTTGTTTCAACATTTAGGCTTAAGTATTATGTAACAAGTAGATTTTTTTTCTAATGTAATTGTGTAATGTTTCTTATTTTATTTAATTTTTCAGATCCATCGAACATCCTTTTAGTATGCTGTCTCAGGTTTTTTACAGACACGGTCGGTGGTGTGCATCACGTCCTTGGGAGGTCGTTATTGTTTTCTTTTTGACAATTGCGTGGAAACTTTGTGCAAGAACTTCCCATCTCGACAGTACCAAAATTTGTGATTATGAATGTTCTGAAGTAATTAATATTTATTATCTATCTATGTAGTAGTTTAATGTTTCACTTTATGTTTGCCATCAATAATACTAAAGAAGTATTCCCCATTATAATTACAAATAAAGAGTTGCAAGTGTGACTTTTTAAATTTCAAAATGCATTTAAAATATTTATCTATTCTTTTATGTTTACTCCCAGTATGCATACACACATATATGATGAAACCATGAGTAATATCAAGGTAATAAGTTCTCTTAATTTTGGAATATTAATATCACCAAATATACCAAAAAATACTCATGATGTTTTACAATAAAATATAATATTGATGAAGTTCAATATGGAATAAATTAATGTTCATGTTTATTAATGTGTAAAGTTTATTTTATAATTTTTAATACACAGTTTTTAGTTTTTAAATATACTCTGTTTTATTCCAATTACGATTGAACTCTGGAAATGATTTCTAAAATATTCATAAATTGAAAACCTGATAACTGATTTTCTAAGTGTGATTAATACATAAATTATGAATTTAGGATCGATTTATTATAACACAAATGTATATAACGACTATATACTTTATTATACTTCAAAGACTCAAGCTTTCAAATTTTATTCGTTCATACATTCATTGCTAAATACATTTTGTACATTTTTGTTTAATAAATTATTTGTGCCAATTAATAAAAGTTTTTATGATTGTTTAGCAAAAATGGCACAGTTCCTACTTTAAAGTAAAATTTAAAATATAATGTAAGTACTGCAAATGAATGACTTCACTATTTTCTACCTGTAAATGAAATGTTAATTTTTAATTTCCCCTACAAAATAACAATGTTAGGCATCCATCGATTTTCAAGCGAATTAGATTTATTAATTATTCTATAAATATATTTTTTCTTTCTAGGGAAATAAAGGTGTTGAATTGGTACTTCTATCCATTGCAAGATGTGTAGCAATATTATACTGTATACATCAATTTTTAAAACTAAATAAATTAGGGTCCACATTTTTAGTTTGTAAGTATATAACGTCTTGTTATAAGTATTGTGTTTATGAATGATATACTTGTTTTTTTTATATGTATTTCTTTTGTGATGGGTTTAATATTTAAATGTAATTGCTTGTTTTTACTCTCTAGAATTAGATTTATTGTACATATATATATATTTTTTAATTACCAGCTTAGGTGTTTACTTTTAAATACATAATTTTTTTTATTTATAGAATTTAAGATACAACAAAATAAATCAAAATTATAAATGAATTAAATTATCGTTTATTTTCAACTTCATGTTACATATTAATGTTCCATTTAATTAAACTAAAAATAGATATTAATACATTTAATGGTACTACTAAAGAACTAGGTGCCCCCTCCTATTTTTGGTGATTTTTAAATGGTACCAACCTCTTTGCGTGAAGTAATCGGATACTCATAACTCAGGAAATTATGGATATTGAGATTCTTAAAATAATTCCTGATTTTTAGAAACTAAACAATTAAAAATTTCATTTTATATGATATAAAACCAATAATAAATAAATAATTATAAGAATATCGCACAGATTTAGCTCAACTTTTCAAAGAACGTTAAAAGGTTAGTATATTTTGCATTTATAGTATTGAACTTTTTTTAACTGCTCCCCTTGAGCCTCCATAAAAGTTGTTATAATTAATATATAAAGTTATTATATTTTTTCAATAGACAAACTAAACTGAAACACTATAGAAAACAGTGCTAAATTAAAAAAACCAATCCTTCCAATTCACACAAAAGAGTTTCCATAGAACAAATATGAAATATCACTTCAAAATAAATTAAAAAAAAATACATACCTATTCACTATTATAAAATTATAATTTTAATTTCAAAATAAATTAATTATTCAAATAGATAAAATAAATAGTTAAGCATATTAAGAAGTACTTTTTGAAATTTTAAATTTTATTTATGAGTTACAGCATTTAAATTGTATTAACCAAGGTGGGCACTGCACCCCTTGATCCCCTGTAAATGTTGGTACAATTAATATATAAAGTTACTTTTATTTTGCAGACCAAAATTTCGATTTATGAAACATGAAAAAGCACTTTAAAAGAATTATGAATAACACTTACTTAACTAACCAGAACCTATTACAAAATAATTCATTTTTATATGTAATTAATCATTTTATATGTAATAATTAGCCATAATGAACTAATGGGAGAATGGGGCTTTCAACCAGCAAGAAACAATATCTTAATGGAAATGATAGAAAGGTTTTGCTGGTTTGAATTTTGGGTAAAATTACCAAACCGATGAATTTAATTTCACAAATTTAAAACCCAATGAGTATTAGGTGCATTTCATATGTAATGAAAGGGTTGCATAAGGAGAGCCGACTCTGAAATGAACATAAACATTGATAAATGACACAGTGAGGAGAGGAGCAAATAGTAGGGGTTACCATACTCTGCTCTTTATTGCTCATTTGGCAGGGGGCACTCACATTTAATAATTACATTTTTAAATGTAATAACAAATAATTAGTCCATTGTATTTGTTCACAGAAAAAATAGCCAAATTTTCTTAACTTATTCCTAAAATTCTCTAAGTTTTTAAAGTTGTGGAAATAAATCTGTTGGAATATTTATCAATAATGAATTTTAATACTTAGTTCACTATTGATGTATTCTGTTAATGAGGAGGAAAATTTAGAAAATCTAAAACTTAAAGCATTAATAATTTCTTCTAATAAAAATGTTTTGGTTGAAATATCTTTTTTAATCTATTGTTTATCAAAAATTATTAACAGTAAGGACTTAAGACTAAACTAAACTAAATCCTGTGATTTAAATAAGTTCTGGGATTTTATTTTATATTTCGAGAGATTGATAAAATACGTTTAATTTCAAGTAAAAAGTTTCAAGTGATTAATAAAACAGCTGTTTTTTCTGCCATTTTCAATAAGAACTACTGTTTTCTATTATTAACTAGCATATAGCCTGTCATATGATGGGATCAGTAAAATTTTTAATTTTCCAGAATTGTGAAGTACTCTATTAGGCAGGTAAAAAATGGTTTGTTGTTTGGCTGAGAATTATCTGGTAAATGCTCAATATCTTCACACTCCCCTATATTGTGAATGCAGTTTAGAATCACATTGAATTCATTTAGAAAGCTAATTCAAAGTTTTCTTAGCTACGTTGAAATGATCGTTAAGTTCTTCCACAGCAATTAATGGAAATAAAGGAATGGAACTATCATTTCTACTATACCCTGGTGGTAGATAGAATTTGTTGTGAATGCCGGTGATAAAATTTTATTGCTACAAAAAATAATCATTGATTAAATTTAAAATTATCACATATGTACTGTTACTTCAGCCAAATATAAGAGAAAATTATTTATGTTATATTGTAATTATTTACGTAATTCGCAAGTTCAGTGATAAAACGTTTGAAATTAATGCAGACAGTATTTAAATAATTTAAAATAAGAAATAATTAAATGAGATGGTTGACATTATAATGCTAAAAACAATGTTATATTTACCTATTTATTATGTGATAAATTGATGAATTTAATTGCCTACTCTTAACCAGGGGAAATAAGGCATGAAATAATGGCATTAAGTGATCGAAACGGGGGGAAGGGGTAGATTTTGAATGTTTTCAGACTCACTTTGAGTTTTTGATAAGAATCCAATAGGGATGCCTCTATCCATTCCAGGTCCAACCGCTTCATAAATTCGAGGACAGATGGAGAGCAATTATTATATAGGAGATGATTTATTGTGTAAATGTTAAGCTATGTTCTGACAGATATTTTTTTTATTGAGATATATAGACTTCTAAAAGTATATAATTGTGGCATATAATTTTATTTTTCATATTTGGTTTATCAGTTCATTCATTTTTGCTATGTTTTGAAAAATCTGCAATAAAGTTTTTAATAGGCCTTGGTACTGATGTATAAATGCATCCCATATTTGTAATGTTAGCTGTACTTAAAAAATTATTATCCATGTTTTATTTGTATTACATTTGTGTAATTATTTGATGTTTAATTTCAGCTATTGGGGGAATCTACACAGTTCTCTGCTTACTCCCATGTTTTGTATTCAGTACAAATGTTGCTACTGTACTTGGAGGGGATTTCTCTGAGTTGCAGTAAGTGGTTTTCAGATACTATGATGTCAAGTTGTATGCATTCAATGTATGGATTTGGTGTTGTCTAACAAGGCATAAATCGTACTTCTTAATGTCCTTTAAAAAATGTGGGTTGGAACTGATGCAATATCTACGCTCTTCCTGCCGCCATGTTTTTTTCTTGGTGATCTTGGCAAAAACCCCATTTTTGAAAGTCGCCAAACAAAAATGGCAGCAGAAAATGCCGCTTTCTGAAAGATTACCAAGAAAAAAACATGGACGCCACCACATGGCTTTTAAAAAACCATGTATAAAAATGGCGACAGAAATGACATTTTTTAAAAAAGATTAAAATATTAAATTTTTTTATTTTACCCCCCATATTGTTAGAACAAATATAAAACATAACATTTGAGAAAAAAAAAAAAAATTATAAAAAAAAAAAAAAAAAAAAAAAAATCCCAATAATTTACAGCAATATATTAACAGTAATTACATTTACATAAAAAAAAAAATCCTAAAATTTCCCCTTTACAACATAAAAACCTAAAAATAAAAAAAATATAACAAAAAAAAAAGGTAAAAACCAAAAAACCAAAAAAGATAATAAGAACCATTAAAATTTAAAAGATTACTAACAAAAAAACCCAAGTAAAATAATTAAATATATAAAAATAAAAACATAAAAAAAAAAAAATAAAATAAAAAAATACTTTTAAAAAAAAATTTAATACTAAACCAATTTTTAAAAAAAATTTAAAAAAAAAATGAAAAAAAAATATAAATTTTAACACCATATTGTTAGAACAAATATAAAAAAACATACCCACATTTTGAGAAACATTAAAAAATAGAAATTATAAAATATTGAAAATTTATTAAAAAACATAATTTTTTTTATTTTTGAGGGGGGGAACCCCCCTTATCCCCCCATAATGTTACAGCAATTATAAAAAAACATACACACATTGTGAAACATTGAAAAATTATGAAACAATTTCCTCCTTTCTAACATTCGCAAAATTCCTAAATACCTAATAATTCCTAATAATTTACAAAATACCTAAAAAGATTTTTTAAAAAATGGTCCAACCAGACCAGCACTCACAGTAACGCAAAAGAACTCTCTAGAGGAGAAATAATTCCAAAAAGATGCCAGTTGATCACGTGCCATTTTAAGAAACATTAAAAAATAGAAATTAATTGAAAGAAAATACGAGAAAAAATTAAAAGAAATGAATTAATTCGTGTTACTGATCAGCATGTGCAGTAATGCGAAATAACTCTCTAGAGGAGAAATAATTTCAAAAAGGCACCAGTTGGTCACGTGTACCAATGAGGATTAAAGAACGAACCAAATTGCCACTACAAAGCTCCAATGTCAGGGAAGTAAAAGATAAACAATCACCGCCCTACAAAATGCCCAAAAAAGTCGCCAAATTTGGCGACAAAAGCAGGAGCATAGATATCGAATCTGTACCTGTGTGTTTACCGAGAAAGTACTTCTTTTCATAAATTTGAATCAGTAGATTATTATTGATTTGGCCAATTCCTGTAAGACAGTACCTTTCTACTGTAATTTCAGGAAATGTAATGTGTATGTTTAAAACCTGAACTTTCAGGAAATGTAAGAATTTTTTAGGCAGAATTTCAACGGATGCAGTGCTTGTGTGAAAATAAATATTAGTTCATTAATCATACTAAATAAGATCCCAGCTAGCATGGAGATGTTAGATGTCCACTTGGCTGAAGTTAGTAGTTGGTCTTTTGGTTGGGTGTACATATATATATATATATATATATATATACATACAGAAAAATGAAATGGTGGCATTTAGTTAGCAAAATGTCTTGTTGAAGTATTTAGATGTCGTTCTTTCTTTGACCTTTAGTAGAAATATTCCTGTTTATTTTTCTTGCATAAATATTGATATACAAGAAACACAAAATGAATCCTCCTTAGTTATATGCATGTGCAGAACCAGCAGCCAACAAGAAAGTTGTGTGCCAACTGCTATCTTTAGTGCTATAGTTGTTTTAGCACATGATTACTGCAATATTTGAATATTTATGTTTTGGTGGAAATACATTGGAGTAAATTCTTGTTTTCGGAGTAAACTGTACGACAGCATCCCATTTTTCTCCAAATTTGGAGAAATAATGCTGTTTCTTAGTAAAGAATTTTAATTATAGTTCTTATGTTGGCTTATGGTTGACTGTAGAACTACATCACATCTAAGTTACTTGCGTAAAAAACTGCATTTTTTTCTCCCAAGTTGTTAAAAAGTTTGTAGTTGTACAGTTTACTCTGAAAACAAGAATCTATAATTATTGGTATTAAAATGGTTTCTCCAAATAGTGTATTGGTATTCAGTTGGTCATCATTTGGCCATTCAGACATTGCATTAGAAACTACCAATAGCCAACTGTTGCCATTCAATTTGCCAACATACGTACAGAGGTTGGTCCATCGAATGGAGTGCTATGTTGGCCCATCATAAAGGTGCTTGCTGGGATCTTGGAACAATTGCATTCTTCCATTGTATAAAGCACCATGAATGTCAGTTGCTTGTCATCTACAAATTTTCAATATAAATACTTGTTGGTTTGGTTCTGTGGTCTACTTTTTTGTACTTCTACTTAAAGCCAATTCCAAATGGCTCTGGGCATCCATTCCAAGTCATGGACTCTGCTACCTAGAGGTAGCACCATTCAGCCATTTTTTGAATAAGTGATATGTTGGATAGTTTTGAAAGTAAGAAGAAAGCAAAAAGGTTTTGAAAATGGCATAGAAGCCATATTGTTAGTGTTACCTCCTGTTTTGAACAAATTAGAAATAGTGCAGTAACATTTGATTACGTCAATATTTTGTGATTTAAAATCATGGTGATGCTATGTATAAATTAACTTAGTAACATTTCTTTGCAATTGTAGTATTTTTTAAAGCATTTTCCGTGTGTGTGTGTGGCATTTCTTCTTATAATTATGGTATTCTTTACAATGAATTTTCTTTCTATTGTACTTTTAAGATAGTTGTTGATGTATTGCTCTCTGTAAATAAAATGAATGCAAGTTATCTACTTTTGTGCCATACTATATATTATTGTATTAAAGTATGTATTTGTTTAAGAGGTTCCTTTTTCTAGTAAAAATGATTTTTGCTAAAGGTTTTATTCATGTTATTATATGCTTATGATGGGTTGTACTTATTTCAGTAAAGCTCTCCCCTTTTTCATTTTACTAATGGATATAACAAAAGCTGGTTTGCTGGCACAGTTTGCTCTCAGTTCTTCCACACAGGTAATGCCATCCGTTTGTTTGATTCTCAAATTCAAATATGTGAAGGTTTTCTTTAAAAGGAATGCATTGTACTAATAAATTATAATAGTTTATCTGAATCATGCCATTGAACTTCAAGATACATTTTAAATGGTTTCAAGCTATCTATACTCGGTGTAAACTCAATAGGCACTTCAAGGTCACTGATTTTTCCCTCATGACCAACTGTAACTATGGGAATGATTTTACTCTTTTTTTTTTCCCCCCACTGTGTTAAGGGGTGTCATGCATCGTGTGGGCTCCGATGAAAGTATGTTTATTTAGACTACACTTTGAAGAATACTTAATACTTTACACAAAATTTTAAGAGTCATTTCAGACCTGTTTCTAAGTTCATAAATGTAAGATATAATCCCATTTCATAAAATTACAATTCAAAAATTGTATGTTATATTCTAATCCGTAAGATTTAAAAAATTCTACTGAAAAAGTAAATTTATTTTATTTTTTATTTTTTTTATTTATTTTTTTTATATTATTTTATTTATTTATTTTTTTTTTTTGCACACACAGTTGCATTATTTACAGAAATAATATCATTAAGATGATTGAATATTTCACTAATTTTAATGAGTAATTAGTTATAATTTCTCACTATTTTTCTTTATATTTGTATGATTCTTTTAATTTAAATATCAAAAGTATTTCTTAATGATAAATTTATTTGAGAGAATGTAGTTCTGAAATTCCTTAAATTTAAGTTGTATGTTAATAAGTATATTATGAAGTTATGTGGACCATAGTAAAGTTTCTATTCCAAAATTGTACTGTATTAATTATTTTATGATTTTACAAGGACTGAAAGAGGTCTTAATGCAATAACAATATTTTGTATAATTTTATTATGTATTTAAAGATCTGTTGACAGATTTTTAGAAAGTGAAAATTTCTTTAGAAGGTAGAGATTCATGTTTTAATAAGAATTCTAAATTAAAAGGAATTTTTGTATTTTTACAAAAACATCTGTATATAACATTAAACCATTTTATACATATTGTTAAACTTTTCTTTATGTAAATAGTTAACAATAATATGCACAACTGAAAATTTTGACTTATAATAATAAAGCAAGTCGTCTGAATGTATTGGAATCAAATCCTCAACTGAAGTGCTGAAAATAAGTGTGAATGCACCTCCTTCTTGGTCGCTACCATAGTAACTGATGACTGGAGAAACGAGAAAGTGTGACCTTGAAGCGCCAATAGATTTTACATGGACCATAGTTAATTGTGAATCTCATTATATAAATTACAGCCCCTCCCATATATATTAATCACATATTTGTCTAAACCAGTATTTCTATTGTCTGCTTTCTTTGCTGTTTCATTCCATTTTTAATGTTTCCTTTCCCTGTATAAATATATATACACTCTTACATGCATGCAGAGAAAGGGGGGTGGTTAAATTATAGATTCATTCCATTAATGAATCACAAACACTTGGACATTAGTTGGTTACTAATATTTTTGAATTATTTAAATCTTTTTTTAACTGAAACATGTTTTGCAAATTGAATCTTTTAGGATTTTGGAAGAATAAGATTCTAAAAAAATTTTATGTATGTATGTTGTGAAAAGAATACAATCAAATTTTCATACATGGTTTCCGCACACTTGGAAAGTCATGGAAAATCATGGATTTAGACAATGGATTAATTTTGTCATGGAAAGTCTTGATTTTTCAAGTGAAATGAGTAAAAGTCATGGAAACTCATGGATCCGCTAAACTACCGATTAAAAAAAAAATTCATTGAATTGTTTAATTCTGTTTTTACTTGTCATTTGGCTGAAGTTACTGAGTTTGGTATTTATGTATTATCCTATTGACCCTATTGCCAAGTAAAATTGGTTCACCAAGGAAACCCAAAGCAAGAAAGCTTAATGGGTGGGTAAATGAATGTATATTCTGTTTTTTTTCTTAAATTGTAGATTAAAATTTTATTAATATAATAATAATTATTTTTTTAATAAAAATTAGTAAATATTTTTGCACAAAATATAAGTTTATCTCTAGGGATATTGTATATAAACATAGGATTATATTTGGCTATTATTCATGGTCACTTGGATAATACCAAAATACCCTAAATTCAAATTGGAAACATTTTGATTGAAAAATTGCTATTTGATTAAACTTAGGTATGTAGATACAACTATTTTTATGTATGTGAGTTTATTAACACTTATAAAGTATGTTTATAGTTTTTTTATGATAAAATTCCTGTCATTTCTCTAAAAGCATATATTTTATTTGTATGTACATCAGACGTTTTATTCATATATACTTTAACGAAAGCTTTTTAAAGTCATGGAAAATGATCTGCTAAATCAGGGAAAGTCATGAAAAGTCATGGATTTGAAAAATTTTATTTTGGCAGATACCCTGTCATAAGAAAGGCAGAAGATCCTCTCAAATAGTTCACTATAAAAAAAATTGTTAAAGGAAATGCTTTATAAGTATAATGCAGAGATATTATACTTTTATGTCAAATTCATTCGTTGTATATCTGATAGACCAGGTACTTTCTGAGGAAACGGGAAGATAACTTTAAAGTTACTGATAGCAGACCATGGAAAAAAAAATTTGCTAAATATAAACAAAATTTGGTAATTGAAATTTTTATTTAATGTACGATAATACGTGTTTGAAACAGTGTAAAAATAGCCCTTGTTTAGAAAATTTTTCTAAAGGGAAAATTATGCAGAAATTAAACTGTATTACTTCATTAGGAAATAGTCTGTTAAAAGAGAAAAATGAGCATGAAATTCTTTAAATAAATACAGTGATTGTGACCTGAAAATCCTAAAGTTGTGTAGTTATAATAAAGCTTATGGCGTATGGTTATTATAAAGTATTTTTGGAAGAAGCTGAATGAGCAATATACAATTTAAAAAAAAAAAAGGGAATTCTGGAAAGTAAATGGCTTTCAGTACTTTTCTGTTTATTATTTATTTGATAAAAACTATATGCATTCAGGGTAGATTAGTTAATTGCATTGTTTTTCAATTAGCAATATCTTAAGGAAGTGAGATGCATGTGTGTGTGTGTGTGTGCATACATATCTATATATGTATACACTTGTGTTCAAATAAGTATATGTTTTTTAGAATTTTAGGATTTTTATAGTATTTAGGAGTATTCTGCCTGTACGTGTTCCTTTTATAGGTATATGTACACGGTGAAACATGCTTAAGAAATTTTTCGAGGGATTAAGTGTTTGAAACTTCTTAAGCAAGATAGTGTCGTAATGGGAAAGTTGAAAAAATGCATCTTAAAAAATATTTTAATCATGTAGTAATTATTTTTTAAAGCTTAGAAAATCTGGGAAAAGTATTACATTAATTTAACTTGATATTTCTACTGCCAAAAATGTATGCTTTATTTCTTTATAACATAATTACTATTTTATTTCGATATGGATAGATTGCTTTAAGCATGAACACTTCTTAAGCAGGTTCCACTGTACGAGAGAGATCATTATAATGACATGCATTTTTAATTGGAATGTCATCAGCCAGGAGTTTCTAATTCTTCATGCAAATGTAATTTTTGTTTAAAATAATTCAATAACTATTTATAATTCTTCTTTTAAAGAAAATACACTTTTGTGGCCAGTACATTCTCATTTTTGTGTTTAAAGATAAAGATCAAAAAATTATTTTTGATGTATTTGAAACAATGTATTCTAACATTTGAGGAATTATTTTTTAATTTGGGGTTGTTGAGATCCAAAGAGTTAAACAATTCTTTGCATAGTTTCAAATACTTTTTAAAATTTCATCTGTTAAACTGAATAATGACTTTTTTTCCCTCCTTTTAGGAAGAAGTCCAGGAGAATATTGCTCAAGGAATGTCTATATTAGGGCCTACAATTACTCTTGATACAATTGTTAAAACACTAGTCATTGGTGTAGGAACTCTTTCGGGTAAAAATTGTGTTATCCCTTTCTTCGTTAAAAGATTAAATATGTTATCTATTAAACAAGTGTGAATAAAGTATACAATTATAATAATAGCCTAAGTTATCTGTACGTCTGTCCTCCAATTTATGAAGCGGTTGGACCTGGAATGGATAGATGCATCCATTCAAAGAGAATAAAGTTTATCTTCTCCTAAAATATCGATCCGATTCTAAAATAAATTGGTATAAATATGCTTCATATCACAGCAAAAAATACTGTCTTTAAAACGTTCGAAATCCACCCCTTCCCTCCTTTTCGAGAGTTTAATGCCATTATTTCAAGCCCTATTTTCCCCGGTTAAGAGCAGGCGATTAAATTTATCCATTTATCACTTAATAAATAGGTAAAAATAACAATTTTTCTAGCATTGTGACGTCATTCCTTTAAACATCTCATTGAATCATTTCATATTTTAAACTATTTAAATATCATTTACACTATTTTAATATCTTTTATCATTGAACTTAGATATTACATAAATGATTTTCTTTTATAATTGGCTTAAATAATAGATTAGGTACATGTGTGATAATTTTAAATTGAATCATCGATTATTTTTTGTTGCAATGAAACTTTTACCACTGGTATTAACAATAAATTCTTTTCATATAAGTCTAGGAGTCTATTTCACAGACTAATAAATATCTAACTTTTAATTTGAAATATATTTGGAAATTAAAAAGTTTGTTCTTTTGTGTGTGTGTGTGTTTATTATACATAACCACATGGTTTGATTCAATGTGATTCTAAACTGCGTTACAGGATCGGGAGACTTTAGAGGAAGATAAATTATTGAGCATGTACCAGATAGTTCTCAGCCAAAAAGCAAACCATTTTTTACCTGCCTCATTGGGTACTTAACAGTTCTGGAATATTAAAAATTTTACTAATCCTGTCATATGATGGGCTTTATTCTAGTACAATTATAATTTTAATAAGAAAAGTGTCATTAGTTTTTTTTTTTCAAGCTGGGCAGTTTTTGAAAGATACTATTTTCCATGCATGTACTGAATTATTCGTGCATAATTTTGGTAATTTTATCCCCTTGTATTTTACTGTTCCTTTTTTTAAGAAAGTGTACTTAATATGAATTTTTTGCAACATGGAAAAATTGTATATGCAGCTTTGTTAGAGATGTTAAGTCAACAGTGATTAATAATTTTTAACTCAATAAAGTGTAAGTAAACAAAAGCTTAATAATTAGTATTAATTTTTATATTTAACAGATATCAATGTTTAACTTTAATTTAATGAACAGTAACTAAACTATTATTTTTAACAAATCAAAGTACATTTTGGATAGTAATTAAATGCTGAATTGTTTTCTGTTCTGTCTATTGACTCATAAAAAAGGGTTGTTGAGTTTCTATGCTTTATATTGCCTTACTAAAACCTGGTGGTGAGATAGGGACTTTTGTCATCATCATTATAATCGCTGCAACTTGTAACTCGATTATTTCATTAATGTAGAAACAATTTTAAGTCTCTAAATAGGCATTACAATTTGATTGATTATTCCTTGATATTAAACTCTTAATTCAAAAATATAAAACACAGACAAAATTTGCACTTCATGTAAAGAGATTTGGAGCTGTTTTTGTTGAATTATGTCTTTCATGACATATAAATTTAACTATAAATGAAAAAGCTGAACATTAAACTACATATGGTTGTTTGGGAACTAATAGAATAAACATATAACTAATGAGAATGTATAAATAAGAAATATATAAATGAAGTTTTACTTTATATGCGTGTGTGAGTCCTTATGCCCTATAATTTTTCATGAATTTTTTTTTACCTTCATATACCTTGTAATTTTATTGTTACCTTTTCATTTACTTAACTTCAGTTGACTGCACTTTTTATTAGAATTGATATATTTTACATTTCTTTAGATTATTTAATTTATTTTTGTCATTCAAAGGAAAATAGTTACTATTTTTTTCTCATATTTTTAGGCGTCCGAAAGTTAGAGGAGCTTTGCAGTTTTGCTTGTATGTCGGCAGTCATGAATTATTTTGTATTTATGATATTTTTTCCATCATGCTTGTCACTTATTCTAGAGGTAAACATGTTTGATTTTTACAGTTGTTTAGAATTTATTTTGTTGTATTCTTACTTATTATTACGGGGTTTCTATGCAGAAAGGAAAGAAAAGAATGCTTATAAGTTTTAATTGCTTTGAAATTTTATTTGTTTAAAGTTGATAACTTTATTTAAATATTGATTTATACCTAAAACTAGTTCTGTAAAAGAATATAAAGATATTGCATATCAACCCCTTGATATACAGTGATGTTTGGGAGATGTCAGTCAGTTTATGTGCCAGTGTAGACTTTAACCTTTCAGAGACGTCAAGAACAGTCTCTGGCAGATGTCGTGCAGCATATTAAATCATTTATTTAGTTTGTGCTTTGTTTCTATTTTTATTACAATGTTCAAGATAACATGTCTTTAAAAAATAATATAACAAGCAAAACAACTTAAAAATGTGAGTTTCTCTACCAATTCAAAACTGCTTTGAAATGTTTCATACTTTACAGACTTATTTTGTTATTGCTTATTGTCCATTAACATCATATATGAACCTCATTAAATGTTACATATCAGTACAATACTAAAATGTTCTGCTTCTAAGCTTTGGTTGATTTGAATTAAATGGTATTTGCATCAAATTCCATTTTATTTGTCAAAGGGTTAAATAGTGAGTTTATCAGGGAAATAATTACGAGTCATTGAGAATTTCTGAACAGTTATTCCCTGGAGATTCTGAATTAATAATAAGAATAACAGTCATGTAATATTTTTCTTTTACACTTATATTCTATTTAATTTTATGTTTATTCTATTTAGTTGGAAAAAAAGGGTGTGTATTCATTATTTAAAAATTGTTTTCCCAGCTGACTCGAGATAGAGATGAAGGGCGACCCATTTGGCATCTGAGTACTCTAACAAAGATTCTGCAACAAGAGGAGGAACAAAAACCAAATCCAGTTTTACAACGTGTTAAAGTTATTATGGTAATTGGCATTGATTTGTATAAGTACACTATTATTATCAGTAATCGGGAACAGGGTTGGTGTGATTTAAATCAGTCGATTTTTTTTTTGAAAAAATCATTGATTTAAATAATTTTTTTCCACTTCTTTTAAAACCTGTATTCTAAAGACAGGAGAATTGGGAATCCATCAGCACAGTAATACCAAATAAGTGTAAATAGATAGCATGTGCTTTCCAAGAATTTAGGGGTTGTTATCAGAAAGTATGTAGTAGGGGTAGTACAATGATTGATTATGACTGGTGGAAATCATTTTATGTAATGGGAGATAGAGAGAGTATTACAGAGCTTGAAATCCAGTTTGTCTACCCTATAATGATAGTCGTGGCTTCCTCTGCTGGAATGGAAAGACAGCTTTCTTCTTTTGTTCATTCTAGTCTTCATGACCAATGAGGAGTGGATAAAGCATCAAAGCTAGTGTTTTTATTGATACAATTAAATCCATAATTCAATGATTAAAAAATCTTAAAAAAAACTGTGATTTGTTTTTTAATAAATAGTTTACATTAAAAGAATATTTAATTTGTTCTTTAAATTTACATCTTATTTAGTTTCCACTATCCAATTACAAAATAATTAAATGTATTTAGATTAAATTTTATATAATTAATTTCAGGTAATCAGTGTGCAGAATATACTAGATAGATAAGATGTTACTTCTTATAAAAAACTATATGTATGTTACAAAACACATAAAACAGCAATTAAAATTAGCATTCAGAAAAAAATAAAAAAAATCTGATTCAAATCAAATCAATCTGATTTTTTTTATTTTTTTTTAAAAATCATGATTTTTTTCCAACCCTGATCTGGAATTTAAAACCTTTTTTTAACTTATTATTTTATTTATACTATGAAAATTAGTTAAAGGATCACATTTAAAGAAGGGGGTCTCCAAAATGCTTAACCTAAGGGCCATACTGACTTCTCCAAGGGCATATTTATACTGGGAGGGTGTCTGCATCATCTTTGAAATATTTTCAAGCTATATAATTTTCTTAAAGAAAGATAAAAGGATATTTTGTAATTCCTTTCTTAGTTATTTATAAAACTAACTTCAGTTTAAATTCAACTGGAAAATACTCTAACATCAATTAAATAAGTTCCAAAATGTGCCAGGTAAAAACTTCAAGTGCAAAATAAAAGACACAATAGGGTTGCAAAAATTTTTTTTAAGATATGTTTCAACTTATGTTTTGCTTTGATGATCTCTTTAAGAACATATTTATGTATGTATGCAAAACTATGGATGGATGTATAAGATTTTGGTATCTCTGTACTTTGTGTGTGTGTGTGTCGGATGAATATATGTTTTACAGTGTTAAAATTTTTTTATTTGAAAATGCTTAAGAAATATAAAATTGTGTTTCTCTAAAATATCGTCATTAATATTAAAAAGGATGATAAATTTTAACATTGATTTCAGTCTGCAGGTCTTGTCTTGGTTCATGCTCACAGTCGCTGGCCTTTGTTAGTAGCTAGTAAAGCACTTCAACATGCAAGTAAAGATAATCACTCAGATCCTAACAGCCATTCACACTGGGACGTCTATGTACAAAGGTAATACTGCTCATTTATTTGGTCAGGTTATTTTCTTCATCCCTCAGTGTTTCTGGCAGGTATTTTTTGAGCAAGGTGGGCCAATGTCCCTTTGCAATGATTCATTAGTGATTATTTTGAGGCTCATGATTGCATCTGTTTGGCCTCACAAAACTTCCTGTTCTCTCTTTTGGTCAACAACATACTATCAGGCAACTCTCGCAGATTCCTGATGCTACGATTGTAGCCCATCTTTTGGCCATTAAAGTTTATGCAAATTATGCTATCTAAACCATTTGCTGTCATTCTAAGGTCTAAATCTTTTAACAGTAGAATTAGAATGGTCTTGGTATAACTAGAATTATGGTGGGTATCATTTTGATACCTTGATAAGATATCTGCCTATTTCTCTATATGATATAATATATTTGTGAAAAAATTAAAATAATGCAAATTATGACAACTACAGTTTGTTTTTAAAAATATACAGACTTTGCAGGTATGTAGGATCAATTAAACGATTTACTATGTTCTCTCCTAAACTTGGATCCCTTGGTCTCATTTCATTTTTCCTTAATATGGAAATCCGTTTAATAAGTATTTTGTGCTAACATCTACTTCTAGCCAAAATTTTATTCCTAATTTATCGAGGTTGTTAGGCATATACTGCAAAAAACGGCATCTTGTTTTTTGCAGGGAATAACTGTTCATCAAACGTAATATTTTCATTTGATTTGTAGCAAAGCTTACAGTTGTCTATAAAAGTATTCCATACCTCGGATATTAGTGTAAATGTATCCCACTGCAAACGTGAAGACCTTGTTAGTTTATTTTCAAAACGAAGAAATTTCATAACTTCCTGAGACCTATCTCTACTCATAGTTTCATGAAAAAAACTTTGGTCCCCGAGTCTTGGACCACAAACTAAGAACTGGTAAGCCCTTGGCGGCTAATGCCCCCTTACGTACAACAACGCTATGAATGCTTCCAGTTCTGCTAATAAAATAGTGAAAGAGTCATTATGAAGTTTACACTTGTCTTCAACATCAGTATATAGCCTGCCGTATTTCTAGGTATAATCATTTGTTAGGGCTAAAATAAAAATACGATTTTCTTGAAATCTTTATTATTTCGTAAATCACAATGATTTAGGAAAAGTCAAGAAAGGATTAAGATATTTGCAAAAAAATAGAAGAGCTGTCAGAGATAAAAGTTCGCTAGGTGTCAAAATGACCCCTTCTGTAATTCTAGTGTTAAAGAAAATTCTCATATGTGCAAATGAAATCTTATGTATCATTTTCAAGTAATTATTAATTGACAAAATAACTAATATTTTACTTTCTAATTATAACCATTTTTACATAAATATATTTCAAATGCTATATTACATTACAGCCTATTAAGTTAAAAAGAACAAAAATTAATTTTAAGTGTCCACTGTTGTTTTGAGGCATAATTTTTCTTTGTTCTGAATAATTTTGTATTTTGGAAGGTTGAGTATAAATGATTTGGATTATTTTTTAGGTGGTTTGGGAGTGCTGAACAGATGGTGATGGTAGCATTTGCTTGCACTTTTGCAGTTATGTATCATTATTTAGAATCTCGAGATGATCTGAGCGAACACTTAGCTTCTGCAGTAATCTCCTCACCTTCTAGGTGTCCCATGGGATATCAAAGTAGCTTTTCTTCTCCAGCATTACAAACGGCATCCTATGACAGTAAGTTGGGTATGATAGCTGCATTTTAAAAATAAAAGTTGACATTTCATGTACTGATACTCACAAAATTACTTTATTCTGCATGTATGCTTATTACAGATAAAAAAAAATTTCAATGAAAGAATCCCCTATATAATAATAGCTTAAGTTGTCTGTCCATGAATTTATGAAGTGGTTGTACCTGGAATGGATACAGGCATTCATGTTGGATTTTTTTATGAGTTAGGGTTAGCAAAATTCAAAGCGAGTTCGAAATCCACTTCACCCCCCCCCCTTTTTGAGCATTTAATGCTATTATTTCAAGTCCTATTCTCTCTCTTATTTTATACTAAATTCATTCTTGATATGAATTTAGTATAGAATAAGAGGAAGCAGCGAGGGCGGAGCGTAATATTTAAACTGGACTGTGTTTACTCGACCCTCATATACTCTAATTAGTTCCTTCATCGAGTGTAGGCCTAGCACATTCGGTAGAAGGTCTGCCCGTTTGATCAGCATACTTCTCGGGTTGACGGTTCTGTTCCCAACTCAGCCAATTTTTTCTAAATGTCTTATTAATCTAATATTTTCTGATTTTTCTTTTAAACTCTTATTCCTAAAGTTGTTTTATTATTTTCAAAATTGTTTTATTATTTTTAAAATAAATGTTTATTATTTTTTCAACTTTTTATGACTCAAACTTTCTTCTCTTAATCTGTCTATCTGTCCTCAAATTTATGAAGCAGTTGGACGTGGTATGGATAGAGCATCCATATTGGATTTTTGATGAGTTAGGGTTAGCAAAATTCAAAGCGAGTAAAGTTTATTTTTTCCTAAACTATATATCCAATTCTAAAATAAATGGGTATAAATAAGCATCGTATCACAGCGAAAAATACTGTCATATTTAAAACATTCGAAATTCACCTCGTTCCCCTTTTCCAGCATCTAATGCCATTATATCAAGCCCTATTTTAGGAGCAGGCTATTAAATTTATCAATTTATCACATAATACATAGGTATGAATAACAATTTTTTCTAGCATTATGACGTCATTCCTTTAACCATCTCATTTAATCATTTATTTTAGATTATTTAAATATTTTTTGCATGATTTCCATACGTTTTATCCCTAAACTTAGATATTACCTAAATAATTTTCTTTTATATTTGGTTTAAATAATAGATTAGGTACATAAGTGATAATTTTAATCGATAATTTTCAGCCAAATAACAAACCACTTTTTTACCTGCCTCATAGGATACCTTTACAATTTCAGGAAAATTAAAAATTTTACTGATCCTGTCATATGACGGGCTATATGCTAGTCAACTTATATTAGTGTGGTAGACCATGCCGCAAATATGAATTTGTATCTAAAATTTATTTTATAAAAATATTGAGAGAAGCATAATATTTGTAGCATAATTGTAACATAAATGTGAATTTATCAAGGAAGAAATTGCAAATTATAGAAAAATTAGGTAATTTCTGAGCGGTATCCCCTTGGACACCTTGTTTTTACTCAAATACATTTTTTATATCTGCTTATTGTGAATAAAGTATTTCTAATGAAAGAATGAGCTTATATTAATCTGAAAAACACCACTGTCTTGCATTTTTACTTATTCTTATGTACAATGTGCATTCAGTTTTTTACAAAAAAAAAAAAGAAAAAAATTTATTTTGTTTTATAGTGACCACCCGAAGTTTGTCAGTAACTTTCCAAATTATAGACCATGTGTCAGGGGACCAAATAAATTTGTATTTAATGTTTAATTAATGTCATTTGTCAGATGACTGCAGTCTTAATAAAATCCTTCATGCTGGTTATTGGTCATTGTTGAGTCTCATTACTAAAGGGTTGTGGGTTTCAGCAAAAGATCTGTTATGTTCATTAATGGCAGCTGAGGCACGTGAAAGATTCATGGTCAAACAATTTTTCTCAATGACGAGTACCTGTAAATAGCATCTGTAGCTATGCATGTTCCCAGGGTGGAGCTAAATAAGTAATAGCTTTGCAGCTGTGTTTGGCTTAAAGATATTCATTGTGTGCGTGTGTGGGAACCAGTTCTGGTTCTGGGCCACCTGCATACAAAATAATAGTTAACTTCTCCCTGTACAGGAGGTAGTACAATTTGGTATCAAAATTATGCATTATATCTTATATTTTGCAGTTTATTACAAACCTGTGTGAATTTTTTTAGCTGTCATTTCTTTTATTTTTTTAAGTAAGAATTCCTTTAAAAATGACAATATATTGAAAATGTATGTGACGAAGCATTCATTAAAAACTAACCCAGTTTTATGACAATAATTATTCTCAGATACAAAGAAGCAGAGAGCTAAAGCTTTTCTTACAATTTTCAGTAAAATGCAGAACTTGACCTAATTCATAAAGTAGGGGAAAGATATAGTCTATGAAATGAATTAGTATTATTTATAGCTTGGTTTGGAATGCTACAAACTATTTTTTTCATGTTTTATTGTACCTGGATGTACAATTATTTATTTTAAGAATTCCATTGATGTATATAAAATGGTTATGCTTTTAGGTCCAGTGTGGAGTCAGGATTCATCTCCCTGTAAACCTTGCAGCCCTCTAAATTATATGAAGGATGTCCATTCAGTATCATTCAGTGCAATAACAAGCGGGAAGAAACATTGTACTACTCAAGAAAAATCTATTCAAACAGAAACGATTTCTAATTCATCAGAAGTTTTAGAAACTATTATCAATCCTGAACCCCGTAGCATTGAGGAATGCAAGAAGATTCTTCAATCTGAGGTATGTTGACTTGTTCTATTAAAAGTAAGTACACAAATTATATAGTATTGCAGAGATGGAAACTGGTCGGTAAAAGTCAGTATTTTCAGAACTTAGTCAATAAAGCCAGTATTTTGATAAATTATGTTTTTTTGCATGTGTTTATATATTTTATTTGAATATTTAATTTTACTTTATTCTTCTAAAATTATTTTAAAATAAAGGTTGGATTTGAAAAAACTGAAAAATGTCTGAAAAAAGTGAAATTTTTTAATTTAATGTGTATATGGGAGGAGAGAAATGTGCAGATTTTTGGGGTTTGGTTTGTTAACATACGTCCACCGATAAGTTTTTCCTAGATTTGGCTATTTAGTAGTAAATTACTTTATAATATCTTGATATTATAATGTACGAGTGTATGCAAAGCTCTTCATATGCATATATAATTTATATTATTCAAGTTTGTTAAAATTTTATTGTATGTAATATTTAATATATATTGTTTCTGTCTATTTGAAATGTCCTCCTCCCTTCCAAATGCATTTGTGTTCAGTCTGGACCATATGACATATCAGAAATGGATTACAACTTGTATTATAACAGGAAAAAAGAAAAATGGTTGTAATTCTGCAAAAATTAACTTTTGTTTTTCACTTATTAAAATTGGTCAGTACTTTTAAAAATCTGTATTTTTTCCAATTTTAGTGGATAATCTGCATTTTCAGGTCTCTGACTAGCTTTTTTTTATTTTATTTATATTTTTAATCTCTGTTATAAAAATTGGGGCTCTTTTCATTCAATTTAACATTGATAATTTAAATTTGTTGGCAGTTATAGTAAAATTTTTAAAGGAACATTGAAATTTGACAGCATACTTGTACTAATCCAGGTTTTCTCTTTTTAAAATTGTAAATAAAGATCTAACAGTACTCTTACTAATTTGAGATGAGATATCTAATTTAATCTGTGTAAATTCTGTGTATTTGAAGATAGTATAGAATTTTTTTTTATTATTTGCAAGGGCTACCACATTTAGTATTTCATTTTTCATTGATGCATGTTTCCTTAAATGAATAAATCTGTAATAGTCTTAAATTCTGTAAGTAAGGAATTAGTTCTTTCAAAATTTGGGGCATTTTATGGAGTTTTCTTTAGGGAATTTAATTTAAATATTTAAATTAATTATACTATTCATATTTCAATTAGCAGGCTTTCTAAGAATTAGTTCCAGTGTGCACATTTTATACCTTCAACCTTTTATGGTTTATCTGTAAATTTTACCATTTTTAGTTTGATTACAATTTTTTGTACTGTGAAAATCCAAAAAATTTTGTTAAATTACAATTGATTTTTCACTTTCGTAATTTGTGAAAATTAAAAAATCTTTTCAATTTCAGAGAAATTTGCAGAATTGATTAAAAGATGTATAAATATCCTTCTGTGGCCTAATTATGTATTTTGCGTGACTCTAGCCATCATCAAATATGACATTGCTTGGATGTTATATTTGGATTGTGTTTGGAGGCTAGTACTTAATTTTGACAAGTTGTAAACAATAAAAGACCTCATAAACAAAAATAAATTAATCTTCTTTGAATTCCAATAAGTTTGATCAAAATTAGATTAATAATCAGTATAAGAATCTGTCTTTGCTCTTGAAATAAGTTAATTTTGCGCTTTTATAGAATCAAATTTAATTAAAAAAAATCCTGTTTATTATAGATAATGAACACATAAAAATTTTATTTACAATTTTCCTGGGTTAGGAAAACAATATAATAAACTATTGTTAATTCCAATTAATTCTGCCGCTAAACCTCGACCATCTGATTAATTCATGTTTCAACAGAAAAGTTCTACTGAAGTCAATTTTTAAAAGTAGGCAGGTATGATATTTTTGCACGAATTCATTAGGCAGTTATGAATGAAAAACAAATCATTTATTAAATGAATTTATTTTTAAATATAAATTTAAGGGTGGCTAGTAATATATGTTCATATAAAGGTTTCATTACCAACTTAAAAATATTATCAATTATTTGCATGTGTGTGTTTTGAATTTTTATTTTGCAATTCAAATAAGGCTGTTTTCAATGTTTTAAAAAAGTAATATAGATGTGATGTTTTTTATTTCATAAAGTTTATTATAATACCTGTTATTTTATGCTTATCACTGATATTTCTGCTGTCTGCCACTAACCATGTTGACAAGAAAACAAAATAATGAAAAGAAAACCCTTTAAAATGCAACCAAATTGCAAAAATTTTTCGCACTTTTCTCCCCACCTCTTGCCAGAAATGACTTAATTTGAATATCTATTGGCTGAGGAATCTTCTGAACTGATTCTGTCCAGCAGAAGCAATGTTACTCATGTCTATAGCATTCCTTGAGTTACATATGACCTCGATGGCCGAATGGTTAAGCACTGCGCTTTGGTACCAGATTTAGTGGGTTCGAGTCCTGCTGCTGGCATGGATGTTCGTAGTTGTTCAGAATCATCTTTAAGTAGTAGGTCCCAGTCTCATTAGCCTTTGTGAGCAATAGCACTCCAAACCCGAGTGGTGATAAATGAGTAGCAGCTTTGCAGCCGCATTTGGCATAAAGATATTTCCAGCTGCATTGAGGTAAATGTAATTGAAAAGAAGTAGCTAATATATTGCATATAATGAATATATAAAGATTTTATTATTTACAATGAAATGAAGTTATAATTTATCTGGAGGAAGGAAAAATTTACAATAAACTTTTAATAATTACTTGTGCCATTGAAAGTGGAGCATTCTCCAATGTGTTCTACTTAGTCCAAGCTAATTGTTTATCAAAATTGGACAATGCCTACAACTATCAGTAACAAACTGGACATGCGTTTTTATCATAATACAAAATTATTCAAATACATTCTGGATTTTTGTTTTTACAAAAGTGTTTCTAAAGAATCTGCTTTATTATTATCTGTATGTACTTTTTCATGCCCACATATCCTTCTTGATTTCTGTTGGGCATCTTTATTTCAGTTATTAATATTTAATGAAATTTAGGTTGGTGGATCTTCTCTCACAGATGAAGAAGTGGTTATTTTAGCTGAAAAGAAAATTATTCCCTCTCACAAGCTTGAAACTATTGTAAAAAATCCTCAAAGAGGAGTTGTTCTTCGAAGGAAATTGCTCTCAAAACTTGCCAAGAGGGGACAAATTTTGGAATCACTACCATATTGTCATTATGATTATAAATTGGTATGTTTGATGACAGTTATTACTTTAATTAATCTTCTTCATTGTTATTATTTTTCTTAACATTTGTTCTGTTAATGTCAAATAAAACAGAGTTTAACAAAGAAAAATTAAAAAGAACCTTTTCCTGGTTTATCTATGAAATGCTTGTTCTAAGAGCTTTTATATTGATAACATGAGGAAAAATATGGGTAGAAAAACATTGAAAAGTTTTATGTTATTTAGAATTGCAAAAATTATTTTAAAGTGCTGCGAATTTCAAAGCTTTTGAACTTTTGAAAGCAAAATCAAGGTGTGTAGCAACCATAAGTTTTTAGAAAAATTGTGTAAAAAAATTGTCCTTAATGTTTATTTGCTGTTTGTTAAAAAAAAAAAAAAAAAAAAAAAAGTGAATTAAAAAAAAATTTGAAATTGAAAAGAAAAAAAATATCAATCAAAGAAGCTAATAAGAAAATGAATGCCATCATGAAGCAAATTGAATCTTTAAAATAATGTAAATTTTTAATTAGAATGTATTTAAATAATGCATTCTAATTAAAAATTTATTATTTTCAAATTTTATTTATATTTAAGTAACATAAATAAAATATCAAAAAGTGTAACTGTAAAAGTTTTCATAGTTTTTTTTTTTTTTTTTTTTTAATAATTATTTTAGCAAAATGAATTAATGTTCTGTTGATTGCACACGTTATTCTAAAAACTCAAAGACAAAAAATAAATATTTTTAAGTTTTAAATGCATTGGAATTTCATTGGTTTATATTAAAATTCATAACTTAAATATAAATTTATACCTAAAAATAGTTTTATTAAAGAATTGGAAGGAATTGTACTATTAATAATGTGAATTTATCAGGGAAGAAATTGTAATTACAGGGAAGTGTCTGGGAATAGTTACCCCCTGGAAACCCCAAACATACTCCTTAATACACCCAACCATGAAACATTTTTATTTGCTTTTGTTTACGACGTAACAAAATGGCTCTCAACATTATTTTTAAAAACTTGCATGTTGTTTCACTTGTGTGTTATGTGTAAATACTCCGAGTAAAAATCAGAGTTGAAATAAACATTTACTAGGATAGTTTCATAGGGTTGGTTTGATCCTTCAAAAGACTTTTTTTTCTATGGGAAATGGTAAAAGGGCAAGTATACAGCATCTAGCGACCAAAGTATTGTAGTGTATAGGGTGGTTAGGCCTGCTTCTAATAGAGAGGCCCCTATCACTGAGCTCTGGTGAAAGAGAGCCCCAATTCTAGCTTTAACTCACTGGAACCTACTTTGAAGCTGAGTGACCTACTTGTAAATAAACGTACAAATTATATATTTAAATTATATTCAGGTCTACAAAACTTTGTTAAAACTGTATTTAAATTCAGTTCTCAATAAATGTTATATATCTAGCCTCAGTTTTGTTTCATAAGGATATATTGTTGAATAAAATATTGCACTACACTGTGACACTATAATCGACTGATACAGCTTTATTTATACTTAGCACCTTATCTAGAATAAAAAGGAGAAATTTAGGTCGATTACACTTTGGCATCATATTATTTCAAGCAAAGAATAAAGTGGAATGGTGTTTGCTGCCCTATTGCAATGAAGTATATCATAAGACTGATGTTGAAACTTTATTGTATGAAAATTCAATAGCAGTGTGAGGTTTTGTTTAATGATGAAGTTACATACAATATATTTCTAAATCTATGTATTAGCCAAGAGTGCATTTTTTCTTCAAAACTTTATACAAAATTCAAAATCAGTCTTCTAGTACCAAATATTGAGCAATAACAATACTATCATGAATTTCATTTTTTGGAGTCAACTCAACAATGGAATTGAATGTGGATATAATTAAGTCGAGTTTTTTTTCCCTTATATCCAAAAAATGGTTTTTCCAAGTCAAGTTTAAAAAATTCTGTGTTGCTCCTTACTATATGATGTAACTGTGTATCAAATTTGGCACCAGTTGATGTAAGTATGTGGTTTCAAATAGCAGATAATCATTTTGGAGCCCCAGTAGCTTAGGTGACAAAGCAACAGACACCCTTCTGTCCCTTTTACTTCAGTCACCATTTTTCTGTGTAGGTTATGGGATCCTGCTGTGAAAATGTGATTGGCTATGTTCCCGTTCCGGTGGGGGTTGCTGGACCATTGTTGCTTGATGGAGAGACCCTTTATGTTCCCATGGCTACGACAGAGGGATGCTTAGTGGCAAGCACCAATCGAGGATGTCGAGCTCTTGCAGTAAGTACTAGATTTACTTACAAATGCATTCTCAAATATCAGATTGAAAAGACATTTCTAATTATTTTAATGTCTATATATAAAATACAACAATTAAACTAAGATTATATGACATAGGAATAGATGACTAAATAAATCAAGTAGTGAAATTACATGGCCAATAAATGAAAATAACGAAATTAAATGAGTGATTAGTTTTTGAAAATTTTTAAATGTACTTTGCAAGTTAAGTTGAAGGTGGGAGGATGTCATGTTCATTGTAACTGTTGCTATATATTAACTAACTTTTAATGTAACTGTGTTTGAACAGGATTTTCAGCTTTTGATTTAGTCTCAGTATTCTATGAATAAAATTGTTTTTGCATACAAAAGTGGCTGTTTGTTTTTCATGTCTAAAAAGCAGAATTATTTTCAAAGCTATGGTTGAGAGCTATTTTCCCTGAAGCAGTTGGAGTTTTGATATGCTGCTAGTGTAAATGAGTTATATCTCTGTTTGAAGGATAACAGAATAGTTTGCTTACTGGAGATAAGAAACGTTCGATGATGCAAGTTATTTTTATTTACTTTAAACTTGATTTAAATGGGACTGTGCCTTTTGAAGGTACTTTTCTTTCTGTTATTTTTATCCATAGGTTGCGCTGTGGCTGACGACAGCCTAATAAATGTTTGGCGTGTGTATGAGAACTTAGATTCACCAGTCTTTTTAACTATTTATTAACATAATCAAAATAAAACATATATAGAAGTAAAAGGGAATAAATCTGCATTTGAATTGAAACATATAAGTTGGGGGTTATAAATTCCCACTAGCTTAAAATTGAACCATGAAGCATAGAGTTACTCCCTTGAAATCTGGAGCTCCACCGATGAAGAACATCTTTGGTCACATGACCACGCTGGCTGCAGGTTAGTGGGGCATGGGCAGAGCTGGTCTGAACAATGTGATTTAATAACATTTTATTGTTAGACTTTAATTTTAAAAAGGATCTATGTATGATGGTTAATCTAAAATTAGAGCTTGATGAAATTTTCTTTATGTAAAGGACATAATTTAATCTGCTTATTTTCATTTCTATATGAATTTAGTTATCTGGAGGGGTTCGAAGCAGTTTGCTGGGGGATGGTATGACTCGAGGCCCAGTGGTTCGACTCCCTTCTGAAATTGAAGCTGGGTGAGTTCTTACCAGATTCACTTACAAATAAAAGTTATTTAGAATTAAGACTTTCTTTTTATATAAATTTAGAATTGTAATGGATATATATTCATCTGCAAGTGTTTGATAATATCAGTTGATCTTTATAAAATAAAAGGAAAGATCTTTTGTGGAAACTTCCATTTCTGTTTTGAATTATTAGCTATATTGTTTACAAATCAAAGTTCATTTTCAACTTAAGGTAATGATGCTGACATATCACATCTGTCAAAGTGAAAAAAAAATAACTCATGCATATATGTATTTTATGTGTGTGCATGTGTATAAAGATATATATATGTATTGTAGTTTCTTCTCTATTATGTAATATAGTCATTACTTTTACTTTCTAAAATTGAAATATTTAGCAAAATGAAAAAGCAAACAAAAGAAAAAAAAACAGTGAACCTACATGGTTTTGAGGTAGAAGCTCCCATTTAGACAGAATTGTTTTATTTCTACTATTTTTGTATGTTTATATGCTCTATATCTTATTACTTATATCCTAGGCTTTTCACTAGAAATAATCTAACTGAAACAAATCTGTAAAATAATCTTTATCAGGCTCTCCTGTTAAATTAGAAATTTGTGACTTAGTGCTCTTTATTCTCAATGTACAGATATGACAGGCTTTAAAACATAAAATTGTAATTTAATGTAAAATTAACAATAAGTTTTAACACTCATTGTAGCAGAGGGATCTAAGGTGAATTAGTTTTAAAAAGTACTTGTTTTGTTAGATGATGTTGTAATGAAGTTTTAAACAACAGGGTTTCATCTGTCTTTTCTCATGTATGAATTCTGGTCACAAAAATATTTATATCGTATGAAAACGTATTATAAGATGTCTAGCTAAGGTTTGACTCATGAGGTCTTCAGGATATTATATTGTTATTTAAAATAGTGATATTCCCCCATGTGATGTAATGGAACTTTGTATGTATAGATTGATTGGAGGCAATTCTAACGTTAAGTATTGTGTTTTGAATTTCAGAGAGATTAAAAAATGGGTTGAGAAAAGAGAAAATTTTGAAATATTAAAAGCAGCCTTTGATTCCACTAGTAGGTAAGTATGCCATGGGACTATTACTTCTTTACTCATACATGCCTGCAAACTTGTATGGTTTAGCTGTACATTATACAGACTTGAGTCACATCGTTAGATTGTACACTTGCATATGAAATCTGTGTGGTTTTGAGTTTATTTTGAAACTGAAGTTAATCTTGCATAAAAACCAAACATTGCAATATCTGATGAGAGGAAGTTGAGTACATGATTCTGTGATTGCAATGCAGGAGATAATTATCTACACACTACAGAAATATTGTGTACTGTTATCATGTGTTGTTTGTGATCAGATGGAACTTTAAAATATTATAGATTTTTAAAGTCATGCTGAATTAGCCTTGTTCAGCAGTGTTTGTAAGATAAGAACTAAACTTAGAAGTTCCATCCTTGATAAAAATTTAGAACATACATTAATAGCCTCACTTGATACATGAGTATTGTTTTACACAGACTCTTCACAAAGAGTTTGTATTTCTAACCAAGAAAAAAACCAGCCACATACAATGATTTGAATGGTAAATAGATTGTTTTTCACTTGTTTTATACATTCAGATTTTTGTCATGGTTTAAGGGTTTTTTTCAATTCAGTTCTATTTACTAAGATACAAAGTTGTTTATTAGCTCACTTAGAGATGTAATCGTATAGGAGACAAGAATAATGTTTGCATGAAGTTATTTATTGATATATCTGTCATCTTACTGAAAAAGATGAGTTATCATGGCTAGGTAATAAATATTAATAATTGCATAAAAAGTAAAAACATATTTAATTTGCCTAGTAAAGCAGTTTTCTTTGATAAAGATTTGTTAAAGTATTATATATTTATCTTGTTAATCAAATTTAAAATTCTTCCCTACAACATCTTTATGACGTCTTTGCAAGTCAGTGATGTTATACGATTCAGTTCATCCAATGTATTAATTTTAATCATTGATACATTTGACTGTTAACCAAATGCTATATGCAGATTTAACAGCTATTTGTATTATATAATCAAGTGATTGCTAAGCATCACAGCTTCTCTGTGCTCTCTTACTTTAGCTTGATCTTTTGTTTTTGCTTGATAGCCTGGCATGCCATCCACCTCTTGAATGACTCTGTTATGCATAATAGTCCTTATTTTATACTGTCAAATGCTGCAGAAAGTGCATATATTATAATTTTAAAATAAAAGCTACAAGTGAATATGTTTTTAAACCATCTTTTCATGGAAGACATTTATTCATCTGTCCACTCCACTGCACTGCTGTTAGACTCATGCGTTAGAACTTTTTTGTACTGAGTTTTGGATGTCCCTGGTGTAGGAAAGGTTACACCAGGTCCAAAAGGCCTCGATGGCCCAGATCCCCATAGATCAGATCCTGCTCATTCCACAGCTGCCTATGACAAAAAGGTGAACAGGACTGACAGAGAGGTAACTGGAACAGATTCTTGAATGGGGGTGGGAGTACATCCTCCCTCCATTAAAGAATCCCAGACATTTTAAGTGGCCACTAAATGGCCAATAAAAGAGACCGGGAGCCACTGCATGAAAGAGATAAACCAGGACCATTGACGGTAAACTAGTGGAAGATGCCATACAGAGAGCTGTAGTAGTGGCCATTAAAAGAGGAAATGAAAGTGTAAACAGCATTTATTCAATGAGAACTTAACAACAAAGGTACTTAGCAATAACAGGGAGTCATCACTCTGTTGGCAGCTGCTACAATCAGGAGACTCCAGGTCACTCTTATGTATAAAAAAGTGCCTCTTCCCTTTTTGCTTTTCTCGAGGAATGGAGGCCTTTGCGGCCGAGAATATTATAAGATTTCTCTCCATGTCCTCAGAAAAACAGACCTGGCACATCCCCACTCGACATGTTTGCCGTTAAAATCTATGAGAACAAGTGGGTTGTTCTCAAGAAAACCTTCTAATACATCGATAGGAAGTCCTTGATGATTGGGAAGGTGGTAGGTATTTATAATATCAATAAAACAATCTTTGGAAAGAATTTTTTTAGACTCTGATATTCCAAGTTACTGGATGATCCATTAACATCAGGGTTAGTTTTAAAGTTCATATTTCTAAGAAAGAAACAGAGACTACCACTTCCCACAGTTCAATTTTTCGAAGTATATTATTATAGCCCTTCACCTTGAACTGCCATGTCTCTTCGAGTTGAGTTTCTTGGATTGCTATTATTTCCACTTGATATTTATCTGCCAATTCTAAAATCTGATCAAATTTGAGCCTTGTAGCAGGAGTACTATGTCCATTGATATTATACTGGATGATATGGAGATTCTTTATAAAACTCTTATTATGGGGAGACTGTTGCCAACTTTTTGAATGAGACTCTCTACCTAAATCTGAAACGTGTGCCAGATAAACCTGCAAGACGAACAATGCAGTATGAGAATATGTGTCTGGTCCATCTGGCTTAGGGTAGTTAACAGCTTCTTTTTTGTGAGGGACCACAAGGGCAGAAGACTGACTTGACCTCTGAAATTACCTGCAGTTTTGGATGTTGGTGAATTGGTTTAACTACTGAACAATTTTCCATTCTATTAAAACTATATATATATATATACACATATACATATATATATACACATACATATATATATGCATATATATACATATATATACATATATATATACATATAAATATATAAATATATACATATATATATATACATATATATATATATACATATAAATATATACATATATATATATACATATATATATACATATATATATATATATACATATATATATACATATATATATACATATATATATACATATATATATACATTATATATATACATATATATATATACATATAAATATATATATACATATAAATATATATATACATATAAATATATATATATATATATATATAATATATATATATATATATATATATATATATATATATATATATATATATATATATATATATATATATATAATACATGTACAGTATTTTTTGCTTGCATGTTTAGTATGTGTGAAATTGTATTGGTGATATTTTGGCCACTATGCTTTGTGCAAGTGTATATCAATAATAAATAACTTGATATTATGTATGTGTAATTTTTTAATTTTATATGCATAACAGGTTTGCAAGACTTCAGAGTATTGAAGTCCAAACAGCTGGACCTTTAGCATTTTTAAGATTCAAAGCTGTTACCGGTGATGCAATGGGTATGAATATGTTGTCTAAGGTAAGCAAAGTCAAACATTTGAAAATCTTCCTATGAGATTGGAGAGTTCTCATATAATTTGAAAATTTTGTGTTTTTCATCATATCTCTATAAACTAACTGATTAATGATACAAGTTTGCATTTATAAAATTAAAATATTTCATTTTATCTTGACAGATTTTAAAAATTCTCATCAGTAAGCTAAGCAATTTTGCTCTTATTTTTATTTGTCCTGGAATTTAATATGGAATATTTGTGTATAATAGATTTTATTACAAGATTCATGAAAGTGGGTCCAGCCCTACCCCCCTAAACTGGTAGGTTTTTCAGGTAGACTCGCATAACCCCTGCCCCACTTTTTTTTTTTCCATTGATGATTTTTACCTCTGCAATTGTGAAGTTTTAATTCTATTATTTCTGAGGACCCAAAAATTTGGGTTTGTAAAGCTCGAAATTTTGCTGTTTCCTTTTATTACATAAGAAACCTATGGTGTGCAAACGCCAACACTGAATCCATATATACAACAGGAGAATTCTTCAAACGCAAATTGTTGTTGGTTGAAATCTAATGAATAGGGAATTTTTCTTTTTAAAAGGGTAATACTTTAATTCTTTTTTCTGTGTAGCTTTATTAATAAACAATTTTAACAGTTTATGTAAATTAAATTTTGATTCATTTTAAATCTTTAAGAAAAATAGATGTATGAAATAAAATGTAATTTATTATTTTGAAAAGATATATAAAACGAAATTCAAAAATTAGTACTAAATATTCCTATTTGGTAGATGAAGAAGGTTTATTTGGTAAAATAACCATCTCTTCTAGTTTTTAGTTCAAAATGGGCTTGTTCTATCTTAATGTCTTTTAGTACAAAATGTACTAAACGAAACAAAGCCATAATTGTTGAAATAACATAATTTTCTGTGGTAAGAACTCAAATTTCTAGAATACTTTTTAAAAGGGAAGCCACTGATATTTTTTAATATTTCAGGGGTCGGATGAAGCTCTGAACAAATTGCGTGAAATATTTCCTGCTGTAGAGATTATTAGCCTCAGTGGGAATTATTGTACAGATAAAAAACCAGCCGCTTTAAATTGGTAAGTTTTCCTTTTCTAGAGAAGTTAGTTTTACTAGTAGTTCCCCTTTTTTGATACGTAAAGCAATGACCAATGTCGGAGAGATACGTTCAGTTAAAGATCTGGAGATTTGCTGATTGAAGTCAAAGATAAGAAACAAGCCGAAAGTTTTCTTCTTTTGGAGATATAGTAGTCTCTGTCTCTGCTCACAGTACTCTTAACTGCTTTAGAGGCATTATATCTGAGCATGACCTATTTAACTGCAACAAAGAAGAAATTTTAATAGGGTTGAAAAGTGAAAATGTCTGTAGGGTGAAAAGAATAGTCATAAAATGCGATCAAACATATTATTTTAACTTTTGGCTCTCCCTCTATCCTCAAATATATAAATGCAGGTTTATTTTGGGATGTCCTGTCAGGCCTTATGTTCCAAATCCGTTGGGCTGTTTTGGTCACTCCGATCTTTCCTGTCATGGTTCCGTAACCTGTGCCCGCTGTGCAGATGTCGACCACAATAATGAAAATTGCCATGACTCTATAAAATGTGTTAACTGAAGTAGAGATCCTACTGCTTTTTTGCGATCCTGCCCAAAATGGAGATTCAGTCTGTAAAAGTGACTCAGAATATACTTTACTCCGATGTTCCTAAGTTTCAAATGCATTGGGATTTTATTGGTTTATATTAAAATGCATAGCTTCATTTAAATAAAATATAGCTTAAGTTTTATACTGGATTTATAATAGAATCGAAGAAAATAACACAATTAAAATAGTGCAAATTTATTAGGAAAGAAATTGCAAATTACAAGGAATTATCCATGAAATATCAGAGAATTTCGAATGCCTCTTCCATGCTATGGCCATTTGTTCACCACTGCAGTACTCATCCTGATGGCAACTTTAGACAATAGTTCATGGGTTGCATTCATATATTAGACCACTAAATAAGCCGAGTGTATAGATATATCCATACACTACTGCACACTTTAGTACTGCATCTGGCTGCCTTTGATGCTTGGAGAAAAACTGTTTATGAAGCCATCCTCTGCCATAGTCAACCTCGTTAAGCCATATTTCCTCCACACAGTGATGATGGCTTGTAGTGGACGATACTATCAAGAAGCCTTTAATGGTTTCTCCTTGGACACCATCCCAGTCCAAGGATAAAACAAGATGCATTTTTTTCTCAAAGATTAGATACTGGTTATTCTTGGGAAATAGTTGCTATAGTGAATCAATTCTCGATTAACCTTCTCTAATATAATAAAAAATTTTCAGTTATTTTGAATGTCAAAGAGTACAGTGTTGCCGGCACAGTTTACTTAGCATGTGTTTATTTACGATGAATCATGTTAATTTGTTTAAAAAGAATATATAATTTTTAAACCGTTATTTTACTACAGAACCATTTCATGCTTGCAGGATTCAAGGACGTGGTAAAGAAGTTGTGTGTGGAGCTAGAATACCGGCCAAAGTAGTAAAAGAGGTACACTAAATTTTATCTTTAAATATAAATTAGGATTTGTACTTGCAAACTCTTTTTGTATGTTGGGTGATTCTGATCCGAAATTTTTCAATATTTCTGAAAATTTATGTGGGTTTGTTCCGAAAATTATAAACAGAATTTATTTTCAAAAATTCAAAAAGAATTTTCAGAAAAAAATCTGTTTTTGAAAATTAATAAAAAAAATTTAAGCTGTCTTCCACCTCAAATAAATATATGAATGAATTTTGACGATAATAAAGTTTTTTTTATTTTCACATTTTTCTTTTTTGCTGCATCCAGTTATATATATATATATATATATATATATATATATATATATATATATATATATATATATATATAGGTAAAGAAAGTATTAAAGTGTTTGGATTCAAGCGGGTTTGCTTTAAGGTCAAAAAGCTATGTGACATTACATAGCTAAAACCATATAGAACTAGTGTGGTTCTAATAATAATAGTACATTAAAACCATACTTGTGGTGAAAATGGTTATGTTTTCTGGAGTTCAGCTCTAGAAAATCTACTATTTTTTTTTTAAGATGGGACCTTTTAGTTAATACCATGCTTACAATATTTTGCTCTAAATTTTTTGCACCCTTATTGCTTTTTTCAACTTGCATCCTCTTTTTCTCCCTCGAGCGAATGTGCACATGTAGGAAGTGAGGGGAGACTATTTCACAGATAATTTCCAGATATGAGTGGAAGCTGATTAGTTTTGAAAATTCCGCATTAATATCAATATTTGCAGTTTTGCACATGACAGGAAGCTAATGAAATGGGATACCCCCCACACTTATTTACAATTATAATGAGATTGGGAAATCAAAACCTAACATCTAGGTAGAGGTATGCATGGCAGAGATAGACACAGTGGAATTCGAGGTGGTTAGAAAAGAGGCAGTTTTAAAAAACAATAACAATTTATTTGGAGGTAAACATATACAGGTAACTATTAACTCTGCGGCCTTAGTTTACCAGAATTTTTAAGATAAGATATAACAATTAAACAGGCTATCTTAAAGAGAATGAAAAATAAAATATTGCGTAGATACTGAAACTAAAAATAAGATTTCTATGAACTGGACTAGGACAAAAAGGTAATTAAATTTGGATATAAGGTTCCTATTTAAAAAAAAAAACTATTGTAAGTTATTTTTTGCAAACAACAAGGAAAATTACAAAACAACTTGAGTCAAACTTTTCCCCCCAAAAAATGACCTACTTACTCAAATTCCTTCAAAAAGTATGATGAGCATAAGATAAATACTGACAGTCTGCTGAAATATGTTGACCAGGAAATAAAAGCTCCAGTCAAACTAGTGACAATAATAATTTAAAAAGAAAAAAAAAAAAACCCTAGCAGTTTTCGGATGATGAGCCTCGAACTAAAATACCGCCTATTGGGTCTCGCTGCCTAAGATGTAGCCATTTGCCCCAGTAAGTCGCAGTCTTCATTCAGCACAGCTCTGCTGAACTGAATCTCTGTCTTCGTTCCCCTCGGCTCCAATCTACTGGATTTGCTGCACTTCACTCTTGCATACTTATATTTAACATCGGGTTTCAGACCAAATGTAGGTTTGTTCACATATACTGCCTACTGGTCGATTGTGATTAGCCAACAAGTTTTTGAATATTAAACATTCTTCTTCCCTGGTTCGTATGTTGAAAAAAAATATAAAGATAGAGGGACACACACAAAAATAAATAAATAAATAAATAGTAATAATAATAATAATACTCTTAGATTTTTAAATATTCAGAAGAATTTTTTTTTTTTTTTTTTAATCTTAATGAAAAATTTAACAAGAAAATGGGCCATTATATTAACAAAATGTGCTTGTGAAAAATCGTAATTTTTGACAGTTCCCAATAAATATTAGGTTTCTGACTTTTTCCAATCAGAAATCAAACATTTGAATGGCAAGTAGCCCATAAAAATTGATTTTTCTATGGCATTTTTCTGATCAGAAATTTTTGACATCATTTTTTAAAACCCAAAAGCAGGTGTTTTTTGTGACATTGTGCTGTTTAGAAAACAGTGTTTTGTAGAATTCTGAAAAATGGAACTTTTTAGTGGGAAATTGTCGAAGAAATCTGTTAAAAGCGCCTGCCAATCTGATTTTACAAATGGTAAAATATACATACTTTTTTTATAACATACATGTATTTAAAAGTAAAAGCCCTGATTCTGAAGAATATCAGATTTGAGTGTTCATATTGTACAATGTAACCTTAAAAAAATATGTACTGAAATGTATGGTATTAAACTAAGTCTAATTGAGTTTAATTTATTTAAAATAATTATTGGGAGTAGTGCTTTCTTTTTGCTTCAATTTCTTTGTAAGTTCTAATTTTTACATAAATTAAATTACGTAATTTTTTGAAAACGTTTAGTGTATTTTTAAAAAATTTCCTTTTTTAATTTCTGTTTAATAAAAAAAAAATTTACTTGAAATTCTCTTATTTTTTTTTCCTTTTTTTTTTCATTTGGGGTTTTATTTAAAACACTATATGCTAAATTACTCTAGTTCTTTATTTAATTAAATAGCCTAAAAAACTTTAATAATAAAATTATTTGTATTAAAAATATGCTTTTATTTCTATTCAGATTAGCAATACTCTAATATGTTTATATCAACTTATATTACAACAGTATATAAACGAGATGGTACCTCGGAACTGTGATAAGCAAAAAAAATTTCACAAACTGTTATCAAAGAAAGATGTGAGAAGTGCATCTAATATATCTATTGCCTTAGATAATAGATAAAATAAGAAAATATATACACATTTTGCTTCATATGATTAATTTCTTTTACTTTCTGAAACTTTTGTATAATATACATTTTAGATCGAATATGTAGGGAAACAATTATCTTTTAAAAAAAAGTTTATGCATCAAAATTAAGAAATTGATTTCTGTTTTAAAGAGAATCAACATACATTGATGTATGTTGGTATTGTTAGTATACACTTATATTTGCAACTCTATAATAAGGTGATATGGATATATCGATATTTGGTAAATAATAAATCATGATAGTAAAATTCAGATTTCATCCAGATCTAGTTCTGATGTCTAAAAATTAACCTTTATATAAGTCTTATTTAAATATAGTAGCGCTTACTTTACTTTTTTAGAAAATTTTGTGTCATGTTCAGAAATTTTATTTTTACTTAGAATCACCCATGTTGTATATATATACTAGCTGCTTTGCACACATCCTTTGGTCTTGGTAATATAGTTTTAGAATCACTAAAATAAAGAAATCATAGTAATAAAATGTTAAATAAACCTCATATGTTATATGTTAACATATATGTTTACAACCAACTGACAATCTCAGTTGTCAATATATACATGTACAGTGTTGCTCATAAACTGCTGCTCCTTTTAACCCTTTCGCGCCTACTGTCACATATACGTGCCAACAAAAAATGCAATCACTTCCCGGCCGACACACTGGCGTGCCAGTGCGTTTTCTCGTTCACCCCCGACTGTCACATATATGTGCCAGCGTTGTGGAACATTTTAAAAACTATAAGCTTTGACACAAGATGGCATTGTATGTCCATATGGATTTAGATACATGTAGATTTGACCTTGTACTCAATAGGAGAGTAGTAGGATACACATGCAAGTGGTTTTTGATTATATAAACATGAGGGTAAAGGAATGTTTCCGGTTGACATGTTTTATGATGTCTCTTTAAATTCCCACCTGGTGTTTGTTTATGTAAACAGGGGAGTTTTATTTTTGTTCAAGCTTTGTGTATTTCGGTTTGCAGTGTAGTTTTTAGTACAGAATTAGATCTGACAGACATGATTTTTTTTTCTGTTTTTTATTGTTAGATTTTCGAAGTGTCAAAAGTGTTTAACTAAGCTTAAAATAGCTGAAATGACGCGAAATATTTCAGATTTTGATTCTGAAACAGATTGGAATATTAGTAATAATGACACTATAATATATTTTGATTGTTCTTTATGTTCATAATGGATCTAGTGATTTTAATGATGAGAAGCACATTTCTGACAAAGAAATTGACAATGTTTCGTTTTTCACATTGCGGAAAAATCATCCAAAACGGCAAAAGAGTTACTACGAGTGCAAGGACTGTCACGTAGGATTGTTTGTAGATCCCAGTTTTTAAAATTTTTCATACAAAACAAAGTTTAAATTACATAGTATTCAGTTTTGCAATGTTAAAAGTAATAAAATACTAAGTAAAAAATGAAAAAAAAGTAAAGTGTAAAATATATATTTAAGTAAGAAATAGCTTAAATAAATAATCTATAAACATATAATATAAATCATTCCGTTTAAATACTTTACGCAGCATTATTAATAACACGTTGCTACTTCGTTAATTTCATGAATTAGTCTTAATAGCAAAAAACCTCCGGCCCAGGATACTCACTCGCGAAAGTGACTGCCGGCCTCAGAGATAAGCGTGCGCGTTTGCGCTTCCCGTCGCGAAAGGGTTAATTAGGAAGATTTACTTTTAAATTACTTTCAATTTCAAAATAGTGCTGAAATATTAATTACTAATTATTAAATTTCCTTATCCTTGATAGTACATCAGTATTAAGGAACAATAATTTCTTGTTAGCTTTTAATATTTTTGCTAATATTAATCATTTATTATATATTGCCTATTATTATTATTAATCATTTTAATCATTATCACCTATGATACAAGTATGCCAACTACCATAATTATTGTATTTTGTAATTGCAAATTAAATAATAAAAACATTAAAAGAAGAGAGTTAGAGGACTACAAGTTATGGTGGAGGCTATTAAAATTTTTAATTCCAAAAATTTGGTATAGGTACATCTTAGGAAATTTTGGATAGTTGGTCATTGAAAAGTCAATGAAATTTCTTATATCTGTGGTAATTCTAATATAATTCTAATATATTTTCAAAAGGTAGAAGTAAATGATTAAATAATTTTGAAAATTGCACATTGGCTTTTAAATGATTAAAAAATTGTGTTAATAGTTGTATTTTATTTGTGTAAAATTGCTATTAGAATACTGAAAAGCTTCTATTTAATGAAGACAAACTGACACAGTGAAAGTGGTAGTAAATCTTTGACTTTTTCCTTTCAGGTTCTCAAAACAGATGTTGCCACTTTAGTAAAGCTAAATATTGCTAAAAATTACATAGGTTCTGCAATGGCAGGGAGTATAGGGGGCTTTAATGCTCAAGCAGCTAACATCGTGACAGCTATATATCTTGCAACTGGTCAGGTAAATATTTTTAACTCCATGTATTTTTAATATTTATAATATTTAAGATTGATATTACATATTCTAATTAGCATGCGCATATTTATTTCTTCAATATTCATTTATTTATAGAAGGGTTTTACTACTGTTTTATGGGGGTTAGCAATGTTTCTCAAGCCTCAGGCTTATTCCCATCCCACATCCAGCCCCTGTATTAGAATGGTTTATGGATGAAAATTCCAAGGAGGGGTGGAGGAAAATCTCCTTCTACTATCTAGCAGAACCTAGCATTGGAAAACTGATGAGACCCCGTATTTATTGAAACCTATTTACAATTTTCATTAAACAGTTTACAATTTTCTGCATCACTAAAGGTACATTTTTTTAATGTGCACCATCTTTGTATACACATTTTCATATTTTGAAATGTCCAAAAATTCAATATGGTTGTACAATATTTACAGTAACTTTTTTTTTTAAAAGAAAAAACACTTTTTCTAAACAAGTACTGGCTAAACAATGGCCGAATAGTAGAGTGCTGCTCTTTGGCACCAGAGTTCATAGGTTTGAATACTGCTGATGCTATATATGTTTGTAGCCTTTCGGAATCAGCTTTAAGCAGTAAGTCCTGGTCTCATTAGTCTTCGTGCAGCAAAGCACTCCAAACCAAATACATCCATATTTAGAAACTTGTTACATTTGCTAATTCTTCTTTTACATTTGACAATTTTGTATACAATTATTAAATATTTAATACTTTACAATATATATATACACATCAGTTTTCATTTTACCAATGTAACTTTCAAACTTTTTAACAATATAAGCATATTTACTGTATAATATTATAGTCTACAATTTTGTGTTGTCCACCAAACTATGATGTATTTTATTCTGTTACAGAGTGCAAACATAATAAGTGTTTCATTTTTATCATTGAATACCATTTAAAGTGACAATAGTTTTTTATTTAATAAGTCATATATATGTTGATTCTCTGAGCATTTGTTTTACTTATATCTATTCACGTGTAGTTTTTCTAATTCCTTCTTTAAAGTATAATTGTATGACAAAGAGCATACAATCATTACATAACATCCCCCTTCCACTGAATGGGGTTTTGTTACCTATTCCCTGGATTGTTGTTGTGACTAATTGTGGTGTTGTCAAGGATCAGTTTGGGTGATCTGATATTATTAATTAGGCTTACTACCTTTTGGTGTGAAAGTTCTAGCTTGTTGGTGAATCCTCTTAAGATTACTTCTCCAGGAAGAGAATATTAAATCTCAATAGTATCGAAAAGCTTACTTGCTCTAATGATATTGTAATGTACTGGAGATATGGTAAGCAAAGCCATAAATGAAACAGGCTAGAAAACTGTTTAATCTAGACTAAATATTTTATTCAGGTGAATAAATTATGTACAGGTTCAGTAGATTTCTAAATATTCTGGGATCTTGTGCCGAGATAACATTCACACAATTAGGATGCTGCATACAATGTGGCTAGGGCTTCTAAATCACTGGAACAGTTCGCTAAGTAGTGCCGGTAATAAACGCTGACACTATCACCTCCGGGCTGACGATTAGTACAGTCGGCTATCACACCAAGGTTCAAACGCTCAGAGGGCGTATCATGCTAGAGTTCGTGAAGGAAACTCGGGATGCAAGACGATCCAAAATGAGAGCAAGGGTCACGCTCAGCGACCTACTTCTATGCACAAAATAAAACAAAATAGTAAGATATTGGGTAGGATATTTGGGAATGGGATCCCCAAGTCGAAAGTCGACTTCTTAGCAAACAGAGATGCTGGCGGTCTCTAAAACAAGCAAGCTCCGGAAATCGGAGAGATGAGTGGACTCCTCTCGAGCTCCACACAACAGCACCGTTTCAATATTAATTTCCTTGGAATTTATTTTTCTGTCGTACTGTTTGCAGAAGATTAAAGTCTTCTGGTGCTGTAGAACTCCAATAAGCAGAACCTAGAGTCTTACTCCTATAGCTGTCTGTTGGATTTGTAGCATGATTATTTGCACTGTTATCACCTGCGACTCTATTGACTGGTGATCCAGGAATAGAATGGATTATGTCTTCTAATCTTAACAAACTGAAAAGTGCGATCTGTAATTCACTTTCTTATTGCATTAACCCTAGAATACTATTTTTTACCTCTGAGAAATGTTTTGTATTTAAAATAATAAACCATTAAATGTTGAAATAAACTTTAATGAGTAATAAATTCTTTTTAAAATGAAAGTGTATATATACTTACCTATTCTTGCTTTGAAATAATTATTTTAAAGTTATCTTACAGACACAACAATAGTGACAATGATCAACAAAAACAAGGATAGTGTTCTACAGTTAAAACAACCCTTGTACTTTTATTGAGGTTGCTTTCTTTGTACCTATGGATTGAAACTGGAGCTATAATATGTGTCTAGTTTTTTAGGAGTTTGGGTGTCTGAAAAGACTACTCTTTGTATCTCATTTGGGCCTTCTAATTGTTCTGTTGTTGGTTATTATGCTTAATGATGTCTTAATTACTAAGTTTTTTTTTTCGAGCTTAATAATGTTCATTTTCCCTCTTGGGAAGTGACCTTCAGTTCCAGAGTTTGTGGGTTTTAGTCCCACTGTAGCATGGATGTTCGTAGCTGTTTGGAGTAAGTCTTAGTCTCATTAGCCCTCGTGTAGCAAAAGAGTAGAGTGCAGCACTCCACACTAAACCGCTTTGGAAGTTTGATCCAGAACAGTCTAGGTGCTCTCCATTGTAGCTGTTGGTTTGAGCCGGAGACTGCTTAACCTGTTTTGTGATTGCATGTTTGCCACCTTAAGAGCTGCAGGAGTGTGCTGAACTTTGCTTCTGCTACTTGTCTAAAAAATGTTTTGGGTACAATTAACCTCAGGTAAGAGCATTTGAGAATACCAACCCTCTTAAGACATTTCAATCCTTCATGCAGATTCTGGTTTTTGTATTCTTGTATGGCTGCTTGTTTCTAATTTTCTTTTTTTGAACTGTTTGAATGGAATAACATTTTGTTCTGTTTCAGGATCCTGCACAGAATGTGACCAGTTCCAACTGCCTGACTCAGATAGAGGCAACGGGGTTGGAAGATAGAGATCTCTATATTAGCTGCACAATGCCATCCATAGAGGTTGGCACAGTGGGGGGAGGAACTTTCCTCCCAGCTCAATCATCCTGTCTGGAGGTAAGTGTTGAAATAATTTTCTTAGGAAACCCTTCAGGAATATTAACATATATATATATATATATATATATATATATATATATATATATATATATATATATGCTCCTTTAGAAATATTAATATATATATATGCATATTTGTATATACATACATATATGTATATAACATATCAAAAGTCATTGTACCTCAAATTGGAAATTTTCCCCATCCATGTTCTACTTTTCTTAACCTTAACTTTCCAAGTTACCCAAGATAAGTCAAGAATAGGCATCATTCCTATTGGGATTCCTTCACTTTCCAATACTATAGGTTGAATTAAAATTTGCTACATATACAGGCTTGCAATTCCGTCACTTTTCTCACCTTTAGTCACTTTTTTTACAATTGATCGCTTTTAGTCACTTTTTTAAGTAAACAGTCACTTTTTTCATGGTGTATCAGCAAAAGTCTTGTTGTTGAAAAAAGAAAATCTGAATTAATAACAAAATATTTTAAAAAGAGACCAAAAATGTGATGCTCTAATCTTATTTTTTTTCGAACGATGGCGGAATGGTTAGGGTGCTGGCCTTTCTAAACCAGAGTTCATGGGTTCGAATTCCACTGTGGCATAGATATTCGTAGCTATTTGGAATCGGCTTTAAGCAGTAGGTCCCAGTCTCATTAGCCCTCATGTTACAAAAAGTAGAACATACTGCTCCAATCCAAACCAACCTAATCTTATTTTTCTTATTAAAATGTAATTAGTCATATGGTTTCCAAAATTTAATGATTTTAAAAAGTCGTAAAAAAGTTGCTGAAAATGTACATTTAATACATTAGAGTAATTTACATCAAAGCACACATTTCTCTTTTTCTTCACAATTTTTGTTTAGACACTCTAATCTAGCTATGTACATATTTCAAAACATCATTAATATATGCAGAAAATTGTGATTATAAAATTAATGTATTGTATGTATTCAAATCTAATTTATAGATTTTCTTGAATAAAAAGCAATGTCGAGTTGTGTTAAAATTTTTTTTATCTTTTTTGTATTTTACACTAAAATCATGTCTTGCATGAATCATTTGATTTAGAGTTAAAATAAATAGAAAAACCTTAATAGCATGTGTAATCAAGAGGAGAAAAAAAAAATCTCTTTATTTTTCAATGTTTCGTCACTTATTCTGTATTATTTGTTGCTTTTTTCACCTTTTTGAAGAAAGTACCTCAGCAGTTCTTTCTCTTTAACTCCATTCTTCCAGGAAAAAGAGAAGATATTTACGATTTCAATGCTTTTGTCTGCAGTTTCACCAATAGTATCCGTCTACGTTCGGAGAACTTTTTTCTTTAAACATAAAAACAAGTTCATGCTTTTACATTTTTAGATTTATTTTTTATATTATCATAGAGAACTGCACTTAAAAAATTTTTTCCTGGAGAAGTTTTTATAAAATTTCTAATAAATGAAGAAAATTTAATTAAAAAAATCTGGTTTTTTTCAAAAGGTCTAATTTTTTAATAAATTATTTCAATATTTTTTGATGCAACACATTTCTAAAATCTTTTAGTGAATCACCTAAAATCTTTGCTTAATTTACATTTGGTAAAAAATTTTGGTCCTTCAAAATCATACACATTGAATTTTTAACGAATTTTCATTACCTTTATATCTAACTTTGAGTGTAACATTATTAAAAATTATTCAAATTGAAAGCTTTTAGGTCATTCACTAGTCAATACTATCAAAAGCATTCATAATAATTTTCAACAAAATATTTTAAGAACTTTTTGAGAAATCCCATTTCAAGTTTCAACATTTTATTAAAAATACCGTTCTGAGAAAAACGCATTTGAATTTATGAAAGCATTTTTAACTATTAAAAAATTGAAATACATGTTTAGAATTACCCACACTTTCTTGCTTCAAAACTTTCTAATTGCCAAGTTGATAGTTATTAAAAATACTAGAAAAATGTTTAAACTAATCTTTATGAAAATTTAAAAAGTTTTGTCAAAAAAAAAAAAAAAAAAAGGCTTTTTAAAAGGCTTTAAATTCACAACTTCCGGTTCCAAAGTCGCTACTTCCATTTTGTTTTGACAGCTATCACTGTTCTTTAAAATGCCATAGAGACAAAAACAAAAACGGATTTAGAAACCTAAAAGTTGAAATTTGAAATAGAGAAATAAAAAAATTATGATTTTTGGCAAAAAATGACGTTTTTAACGTAGACGGATACTTTAATAAGCCACAAAATAAATGCTGATTTAAATCTTTCTTATCCACATGATTTTCCTCTCTTCCAAATCCCAGATCAACCAGACACATGTTTGTCTCTTGTCTGTGTCCATCCGTGAAAATAAAGTTTTTATACTTAGTGTTTTGCATGACATTGAGGGAGAGCCTTTTCATCATAACTGCATGAGTTATATTGCCATGCAAGCCCAGGCTATCAAAGATATGTACTATTTCTCCTGTGTAATTGATTAAAAATATTTTTCCTGGTTACACACACATATAAGCTAAAAAATCAGTGTGTAACTTTGTCAAACTCAAAAGTTTATTTTCCCTCAAAACTGATAACCGTTCTAAAGTGGTTGTCATATTATTGCTACGGGCAATTCTATTGCACTTATCCCCTATATAATAAGAGTTGTCTGTCTGCGAATTTCTGAAGCGGTTGTACCTGGAATGGATACAGGCATCCATATTGGATTTTTTATGAGTTAGGGTTAGCAATTCAAAGCGAGTACGAAATCCACCCCATCTCCCCTTTTTGAGCATTTAATGCTATTAATTCAAGCCTTATTCATCCTCTTATTTTATACTAAATTCATTCTTGATACAATGGCGAGGGTGGAGCGTAATATTTAAATTTCTGGACTGTTGTTTTTTACTCGACCCTCATATTCTCTAATTCGTTCCTTCGCCGTGTGCAGGTATGGCCCGTTGGTAGAGTGTCTGCCCATTTAATCATCGTATTTTTCATGTTGATGGTTCTATCCCCGATGCAGCCAATTTTTTTTCAATGTCTAATTAATTTAATATTTTCTGCTTTTTTTTTTTTTTTTAAATTCTTAAAGTTGTCTTATTATTATTTTTAAAGTTGTTTAACTATTTTTAAAATATATTTTTACTATTTTTTTAAACTTTTTATGATTTTTATTATTTTAATTTTATTAAATTCACGTATTGCTTTACGGTTGTCCCTGGCTACATAAGCATTTCATGTTTTGTATCCTTAAACTTTCTTCTTGTATTGTACCGATAGCCTAAATTATCTGTCAGTCTGTCCTCGAATTTATGAAGGGGTTGGACCTGGAAGGGATAGAGCATCCATATTGGATTTTTGATGCGTTAGGACTAGCAAAATTCAAAGCGAGTCAAGTTTATCTTTTCTTAAACTATAGTTCCGATTCTAAAATAAATTGGTATGAATAAGCTTTGCATCACATTGAAAAATACTGTCTTCCTTAAAACGTTCGAAATCCACCCCATCTCCCTTTTCGCCATTATATCAAGCCCCATTTTAAGAGCAGGCGATTCAGTTTATCACATAACAAATAGGTAAAAATAATAATTTTCTTCTAACATTATAACGTCATTCCTTTAACCATCTCATTTAATTATTTGTTTTATATTATTTAAACATCGTCTGCATTATTTCCGTACGTTTTATCCCTAAACTTAGATATTACAAAAATAATTTTCTTTTTTATTTAACCTAAATAATAGATTACGTACATATGTGATAATTTTAATCGATTATTCTTGTTGAAAGATAATTCTCAGCCAAAAAGCACACTATTATTTTACCTGCCACATAAGGTACTTCACAATTCTGGAAAATTAAAAATTGTACCGATCCGTCATAGGACGGGCTATAGGCTAGTATAAACAGAATACAAAAATGGTTTTATTTTATTTATTTTTTTTAAATCAACAACCTAACACCATTTAAATCCGTATAAATTTGAATCTTTAAAATTTTCTACAATAGCATTCATCATGGAGATAAATATGCTAGTTTGGGCCGAGAGCAAATCTTTGTGTCCATGCCGCTAAGGATAGGAAATTTAGAGAAAAGTGTATTATAAATTTTAGTTGAAAAGTTTTGTCCATAAGGTAAAAATTTAAAATAATCTTAATGAGATGAATATGTAACTTATAAATGAATAGTTTGTGAATAAAAGCATCAATCCAGATTTTTCAAAAGCACAAATAGAGTCCAGAAAAATGGCCATTGTAGAACGTTTATTAATTCAAGCTTTAGTAGTAATTTCATGATCCTCGTAGACTTGATGGGAGGCAGCAAGGTGTTTGTGAAAGCTGCATTGGTAAGGAATGATTTTGTTTTTTAGATGATCAATGAATTTCTCCATAATTGATCAAATTATATGTAAGAGGCTAATTGGTTGGTGATTGAACTAAGGTAGAACCAATTACAGTTTTCCCCATTAAAAATTCCTTTGTAGAATAAATAAAATTACTAGAATCAGGGTTTTTAATGGGTGAAATCAAAGTATTATTAGATTCTTAGCTGCCCTCGAGATTGAATTATCAATGATGTCTAAATTTCCCCTTCATCTTGAATATAGTATTTGAGATATTGGAATTAGGATGGGGCAGCCCACAAGGGCACCAGCACTGCGACCCAAGGCCTATTGTACTGAAAAAAATCCCCATTCACTGGAGCAAGGAGTTCCAGCACAAGGTTAAGAAACATTAACCATTCGATCTCAGAGAGACCAATAGATGAGATAAATTTCAGCAGCAATTTAACCAGGAAGTTAATCAACTCCCACGGCTCGATGAAGTGATACCCAAGGAATTCAAATCTCTTGGCACAGTAGTAGTCATGTTCACAGAAAACATATGATGAACTCTCCTCTGCCATATGGCATCCCCTACATACCGGGCTATCCATAATGCCAATAATGTTGAGGTGCCTCTTAAGGCAACAATGGCCACCCTTAGCTCTTTTCTACTGAGCTTAAGTAGCTCATTAGCTCTCATCCAGGGATATCCCTGGTTAAGCTCCTTGGCTTGCCTTTGATTGCCAGATTGAAGCCAGGCCCTATAAGTCTCCCCCATTAGGAGCTCCCTTACGGTCCTTCTCACTACATTATTAGGAAGACCAAGTACATGTTCTGGCCCAATGAAGGGCAACTCAGAACTGTACTTAGCGAGATTATCGGCAACCTTGTTACCAAAAATACCGCAATGGCCAGGAACCAAAACTAGGGTTACCTTATTGACCATAGCCAAGTGGTTAATGGTCCTGTAGCAATCCCACACAATTTTTGATGAGAAGTAGTACCTGTGCAAGGCCATAAGTGCAGCCTGACTATCCGAGAAGATCTTTAACCTTCTCTTGGCAACCCCTCTTGCAATGCAGTTATTTGCACTGGTAAGAGTGGCAGCAACCTCAACCTGGAAAACAGAAGCTAGTTTACCCAGGGAGAAATTTGAGATCTTACTGTGTGTTACTCATAGTTTTTTTTATTAAAAGTTGTTTTATTACATTGCCATTTTTTTTCTCGCATTTTTTTCACACTTTTGTGGTTGTTTATTAAAAGTTTAAGATGCTTATGTCAGTCATGATAGTGGAAATGAAATTTAGGCTGTCAAAATTTTATCAGTGAAGGAACTGCTGAAATTAATATTTCAGTAGTTAAATCTTTCATGATCATTAGGATGAACAGAGTGACTTGTTTCTAATTAATTTTATTCTTTTCCAGATGATGGGGGTGAAAGGTCCTTGTGAAAGTGACCCTGGCAGCAATGCATCCAAGTTGGCTAGAATCGTGTGTGCAACAGTACTTGCCGGAGAGCTCTCTCTTCTTTCTGCCTTGGCTGAAGGTCATTTAGTGCGATCGCACATGACACACAACAGGTAGGCTCCAGCTGCAATCTCATGGGCTCAGCTAAATTTATGGATTTTCTGTAATTTAAGGACATTGAGAATTTTCATAGTTTTTTTTTTTTTTTTTTTTTTTTTTGTACTGTGAAAATTAAATTGAAAATTTCAACAAAAGGATGATGGAATTTTCACTTTAGTAGTTTATTAAAATTGAATATTCTTCTTAATATTAGCAGAAATTTATGTATTTGATTAAAAAAAAAAGTATAAATATCATTCTGTGGCATTATGCATTTGACATGGCCACTGAATATAGCATTGCATGTTTTTTGAATTTTGGTTGCATATATATTTTTGATGGTTCTATTAGGGATATTATCTTGCCCTGGTGACTTGAATTCGTTACATCTGTGACTTCGGCACTGTTTGTTTGAGGAATTTGGTAACTAGCAGGGGAGGCAAAAAAAACTGTTAACTGCATTGTTGACATGGGAATCATGGTCTTCATCCACATTGGGAGCAAACTGATTTTGAAATGTATCTGCAATCACCTCTGCTTTTCTGAAGGGACACTATTATGGTCATTTCTTTCGGCCAATCAGAAATGACCATAATAGTTTGGGGGTTGGGGCGAACATCGCTCACATGTTAGGCACAAGGCCAACGCCTGCTAGAACAACACAAGGCCTCGGCACAAAATCATGATGTCAGAAATTTGAGTTGATCGAAATACAATATAAAGTTAACAATAATGAAGGAAATTTTTGGTTTCAGCATTTTTCTATAATGTTAATTTATCCATTTTTATACATTTAGGGTGAATCTTAAGAATTATATAGTAGAATAATCATTCCTTTTAGTCATTCACTGAGTTTTCATTGCCATTTTTTAAAACACTTTTTATGCACTTCTGAAAGCTGTTTTAAATAAAAAAGCTTTTGAATTTGTTAACAAAGTACATAAAATTTTGTTGGTAGCTCATCGGTTCATCTCGTAACTGCAGGTTTGGGGCTGGGGCACGTAAAATATGTTCTCAAACGATACCTCATGGTTCTTCTGCCATCAGGAGGTACTGTGACTCGCATCCTTGTTAAGGCATCTGTATCGGAAAAAGAAAATGGCAGCAGATTATATATTAAAGCAGTAAATCATGATTAAAAATATAATTATTTTTTCATGTCATTTTAATAGGCAATGGGTTAGTTATTTTATTTTAGTGACGGTAAAGATAATTTTTTAGTAAATCTTTTCAATTCTATTTGCATTGAGTTATAATTTTGTGCATTTTCTTACAACAAATAAAAAATGGTTCTTGAAAATAATGAGGTTCAACTGTTTTTGTGAGTTTATATGCAGTAAATTTGGGTCTATGTAATACACATTCAGTACAATGTCACCGCTGCAGTACCGTTCTGAAATCAATCCATCATATAGTGTGATAACAAATAGAAATAAGGTGAAACACAAAATGGTAAGAACACAATATTTTATATGATCTCATTAGAACTGAAGTGTATTTATTCAGTTCTGATTAGATAACGAACAAAAAATTGTTAAAAAGGTTTTATGAGTAGCATTCAAAATATCATCTTTGGGATATTTTAACATTTATTTTTTCCTTGAAAGGAATACTCATATATTGGGTTGGCAACTAAGTAATTGCGGATTTCGCTCATAGATGGCGTCAGTTGAATTTTTAGGTTTGCAGACATAGTACAAATGTAAAACACATTTTGTTATTTGATAGTTGGCAATTCAGCTGTCAATCAGTAAAAAAAGTTTTTTGATCGGTTGCGTAGTTTTTGCTTGGCCTTCATTGAAGAATGGAAAATCAAAAGGAACATTTTCGTCATATTTTGCTTTTTTATTTCCACAAAGGGAAAAATGCATTGCAAGCTCATAAAAAGTTATATGATGTTTATGGTGACGCAGTCTTAAAAGAACGGCAGTGTCAAAATTGGTTTGCGAAATTTCGTTCTGGTGATTTTTCACTCAAAGACAAAAAATGCTCTGGTTGTCCATTTGAAGTTGATGATGCCCAAATCAAAGCAATAATTGATTCGGATTGTCACAGTACAGCACGTGAGATTGCAGAGAAGCTTCATGTATCACATACATGCATTGAAAATCACTTAAAACAACTTGGCTATGTTCAAAAACTCGATATATGGGTTCCTCATGAACTGAAAGAAACACATTAACAGCTGCGATTTGCTAAAAAAACGTAATGAAAATGATCCATTTTTAAAACGACTGATAACTGGGTTGTTTACAACAATATCAAGCTGAAAAGATCGTGGAGCAGGCCAGGTGAACCCACTCAAACAACATCAAAAGGTTTTGTTATCAGTTTGGTGGGATTACAAAGGTATCGTCTACTTTGAACTTTTACCATCCAACCGAACGATCAATTCTGATGTCTACATTAAACAGCTAACGAGATTAAACAATGCAGTTGAAAAAAAGCGGCCCTAATTGATAAATTGAAAAGGTGTTGTATTCCATACTGACAATGCAAGGCCACACACACCTTTGATCACGCGGCAAAAAGTAAAAAAACAAAAATCTGAAAAAAATAAATCAGAAAAATTAAAATGTACAGTAAAAAGTGGTAAAAAAATAAAAAATTTGAAAATCAAAAAAACTATGTAAAAATAAAGTATGAATAAAGAAAATATTAAAACTGTGATGTAAAAAATTATAAAAGTTTTTTAAAAATTTGATATAAAGTTGTTTCAAAATATCAAGTAAAAAGATAAAAACCCACTCAAACAAAAATCAAATTTTGTTATCAGTTTGTAAAAAAGGTTTGTCTCTACTTTGAACTAAATACCATAAGTGAAATCATTTTGATGTCTACAAACAGCTAAAGATTAAAAGCATTGAAAAAAAAGGCCCTATATTAAATAAAAGGTGATTGTATTCCATACTAAAGCAAAAAACTTTTGATAAGGCAAAAATTTAAGATTGGTCAGTTTTGCCACATCAATATAGTCATCTTGAAGATCTGATTACTTTTTGTTTCGATCTTTACAAAACTCCTTGAATAGTAAAAATTTCAATAATGATGATGATGTCAAATCGTACCTGATTCAGTTTTTTGCTAATAAAAACCAGAAGTGTTATGAACTTGGGATTATGATGCTGCCTGAAAGATGGCAAAAGGTCATTGATCAAAATGGGCAATACATTACAGTATAAAATTATTTAGTTCCATGAAAAAATTATCTTTGATTTTCTAATAAAATCCGCAATTACTTAGTTGCCAACCCAATATATTGTTAATTTTGTGAAATAGGAATTAAATGATTGTTCTGGCTCTCTTTTAGATCATCGATCAGTGTCCAGTCTGCAAGACCATCTCTAGAAAATGTTTTAGTCAATGTCAATCCTTCAACAAGAAGCTAGACAGTTCGACGATAGAGACTTGAAGATCAAACATTACTTCAGATTCAGAGAAATTAGCCATTGTGGGCATTACACAAACAATAGTCACACTACCATAACAGAGAAAAACCAACAAAAGACTTATCAATAGATATCTATTTCTTTTAACACTTTAAACAGTGTCATTCCAATCTTCAAGACAGAGGAGAGATATGTAAATAATAGGTTTCAATAAATTAAAAATTTATGTATATAACTTTTACTCTTTGTGTCTGTTTCCTTTAAACATATATGTGCACATAATGATTAACATGTAATGCTGAGCCTAAACATCCACTTGGTCTCCCAAAATTCGAGTATGAAAATTTTTAAACACTGTAAGTCAAAGCTATAACTCAAATTCAGAGTGAAATTGGAAAATCATGCTAACTGCAGATCTAAGTATATATATATATATATATATATATATATAATAGGCAAGGTAAATTTAGTCTGCATAACAAAAAATAGAAGGGGCTGCTAGAAAAGTTCATTTAGAGCTTAAAACATGATTATAATCTTGTTCCATCTTCAACAATAAGAAAGTTCTGGTGAAGAGACCAAAAATTTCCCAAATGAGAAAAATCATTATTTTGTACATTTCCAAAATGCTTACTTGAAAAATAAGCACATAATTTTGAAAAACCATCAAATTTTCTTTGAGATGACTTTCTTTTCATTAGCTACAACAGCTGAAACAGTGAATAAATTCAAACTTGATTTGTTATCAAAACAACTGTGATTGTAGAAAATTATCTATAGACATGTTTTTTTAGTAATTAGGATATTGGCATGGTTTATTTTAGTGATATTCAATTTTCCTTTTAGCCAGATATCCTTTTAGATTACAGGCATAAAAAGTTTTAAGATTCTCTCCTGGCTGTTGTGAAAGCCAATATCTCCAAAATATTTTAACGTTAACCTTCTACTATGTGCCTAAAGTCAAAATCCGATAGGAACTTAAAATTTCAGATTTTGGGTATTTTTTTAACATAATTTAAGAAAAAAAATCAACTCCTTAACATTTTATTTAAAATAGGCCCTTTAGGTTTTTCCTCGTCAATATGGTAAATAAAACGATTTTGTCCTAATTCCACGTCTAAATGTCATTTTGGTACGAAAAACTGAAAAATCCCATAGGAACTAAAAATTTAAGATTTTGAGTGATTTTTGTCTCAAATTTTTGGAAAAAAATCAACATCTTTCAAGGGTTACATAAATTTGAAGGGAGAAATTTGTCTCCCTTCAAATTTATGTAAATCTAAATGTACATTTTTCACACTAATTTGAAATATGGACAATCTTAACACCCTTTTATTTTATTATAAGTATGTTTTATTGTATATCACTGTGTAGGTCTCTTCAAGACGAACAATCCCATACTATATTTCACTTCAGTACGGTTATAACAAGAAAATGGTCTCCCTTCAAATTTACGTAAATCTAAATGTAAATTTTTCACACAAAATTGACAAACGGACACCCATAACACACTTTTATTTTATTATAAGTATGTTTAATTGTATATCACTGTGTAGGTCTATTCAAGAGCTACAAAAAGAGTAAAAAGTATAAAAGTAAAAAGCAGAAAAGTAAAAAGCAAAAAAGTAAAAAGAAAAAAGTATAAGAGTAAAAAGTATAGAAGTAAAAAGCAAAAAACTAAAAAGTAAAAAACTAAAAAGTAAAAACTAAAAACTAAAAAGCAAAAAACTAAAAAGTAAAGAGCAAAAAACTAAAAAGTAAAAAAGAAAAAAGTAAAAAGCAATAAACTAAATCGTAAAAAACTAAAAAGCAAAAAACTAAAAAGTAAAAAGTAAAAAAGTAAAAATTAAAAACTAAAAAAGTAAAAACTAAAAACTAAAAAAGTAAAAAGTAAAAAACTAAAAATTAAAAAGTATAAAAGTAAAAATTAAAAAAGTAAAAAGTAAAAAAGGAAAAAATAAAAAGTATAAAAAAGGAAAAAATAAAAAGTAAAAAAGTAAAAAAATTAAAAAGTAAAAAAGCAAAAAACTAAAAAGTAAAAAAAAAGTAAAAAGTAAAAAAAAAAGTAAAAAGTAAAAAGTAGAAAAGCAAAAATAAAAAAGTAAAAAGCTAAAAGTAAAAAAGTAAAAAGTAAAAAAGCAAAAACTTAAAAATTAAAAAATAAAAAGTAAAAAAGGAAAAAGTAAAAAAGTAAAAAGTTAAAAAGTATAAATGTAAAAAGTATAAAAGTAAAAAGCAACTGAAAGTAAAAAGTAAAAATTAAAAAACTAAAAAGCAAAAACTAAAAAGAAAAAAGCAAAAAGTAAAAAAGTAAAAAGTATAAAAGCAAAAAACTAAAAAGTAAGAAAGAAAAAAGTAAAAAGCAAAAAACTAAATCGTAAAAAACTAAAAAGCAAAAAACTAAAAAGTAAAAAATAAAAAAGTAAAAAATAAAAAACTAAAAAACTAAAAAGAGAAAAATTAAAAAGTAAATATAAAAAACTAAAAAAGTAAAAACTAAAAACTAAAAAAGTAAAAAGTAAAAAACTAAAAATTAAAAAGTAAAAATTAAAAAAGTAAAAAGTATAAAAGGAAAAAGTAAAAAAGAAAAAAAAAGTAAAAAGTAAAAAAGTAAAAAAATTAAAAAGTAAAAAAGTAAAAAGTAAAAAGGAAAAAGTAAAATAGTAAAAAGTAAAAATTAAAAAAGTAAAAACGTAAAAAGTAAAAAAGCAAAAAAAAGTAAAAAGTGTAAAAAGAAGTAAAAAGTAAAAAAGCAAAAAGAAAAAAGTAAAAAAGTAAAAAGTAAAATAGTAAAAAGTAAAAATTAAAAAGTAAAAAGTAAAAAAGTAAACAAGTAAAAAGTAAAAAAGTAAAAAGTAAAAAGTAAAAAGTAAAATAGTAAAAAAGTAAAAAGTAAAAAATTAAAAAAATAAAAAGTAAAAAAGAAAAAAAAAATTAAAAAGTAAAAAAGTAAAAAGCAAAAAACTAAAAAGTAAAAACGTAAAAAATAAAAAAGTAAAAAAGTAAAAAGTAAAAATAAAAAGTAAACAAGTAAAAAGTAAAAAGTAAAAAGTAAAAAAGTAAAAAGTAAAAGGTAATAAAGTAAAAAGTAAAAACTAAAAAATAAAAAGTAAAAAAGGAAAAAGGAAAAAACTAAAAAAAAAGTGAAAAACTAAAAAGTAAAAGAGTAAAAAAAAAAGTAAAAGTAAAATATAAAAAACTAAAAAGCAAAAAACTAAAAAGTAAAATAGTAAAAAGTGAAAAAGTAAAAACGTAAAAAGTAAAAAAGCAAAAAGTAAAAAGTAAAAAAGTAAAACTTAAAAAGTAAAAATTAAAATGTAAAAAAGTAAAAAGTTAAAAAGTAAAAAGTAAAAAAGGAAAAAGTAAAAAAAAAAAACTAAAAATAATAAAGTTAAAATTATAAAAGTAAAAAGCAAAAAACTAAAAAGTAAAAAAGTAAAAAGTAAAAAATTAAAAAGTAAAATGTATAAAAGTAAAAAGTAAAAAAGTAAAAAGAAAAAAGTAAAAAACAAAAAAGTAAAAGAGTAAAAAGTAAAAAAGTAAAAGTAAAATATAAAAAGTATATTTTACTTTTACTTTTTTACTTTTTAGTTTTTTACTTTTTAGTAAAAAGCAAAAAACTAAAAAGTAAAAAACTAAAAAGTGAAAAAGTAAAAACGTAAAAAGTAAAAAGTAAAAATTAAAAAGAATAAGTAAAAAAGGAAAAATTAAAAAAATAAA
>CM063505.1:1322514-1352514 GCA_032207245.1 Pardosa pseudoannulata
AAGAAGAGAATTGCGTCCAATCCGGTTTTGGCAATTTCATTTTTTGTCATATTTTCAGATTTTCTACATATTTCTTAAACGGACCCCTTTATCAACACTTTATTTCTTTTGAACTATGGATAATTGTATATCAGCGTGTAGGTCTGTTCACGAGGAACACGCACATACTATATTTATTATATTTCATCAGAATTTTAAGAAGAGAATTGCGTCCATTCCGGTTTTGGCAATTTCATTTTTTGTCATATTTTCAGATTTTCTACATATTTCTTAAACGGACCCCTTTATCAACACTTTATTTCTTTTGAACTATGGATAATTGTATATCAGCGTGTAGGTCTGTTCACGAGGAACACGCACATACTATATTTATTATATTTCATCAGAATTTTAAGAAGAGAATTGCGTCCATTCCGGTTTTGGCAATTTCATTTTTGTCATATTTTCAGATTTTCTACATATTTCTTAAACGGACCCCTTTATCAACACTTTATTTCTTTTGAACTATGGATAATTGTATATCAGCGTGTAGGTCTGTTCACGAGGAACACGCACATACTATATTTATTATATTTCATCAGAATTTTAAGAAGAGAATTGCGTCCATTCCGGTTTTGGCAATTTCATTTTTTGTCATATTTTCAGATTTTCTACATATTTCTTAAACGGACCCCTTTATCAACACTTTATTTCTTTTGAACTATGGATAATTGTATATCAGCGTGTAGGTCTGTTCACGAGGAACACGCACATACTATATTTATTATATTTCATCAGAATTTTAAGAAGAGAATTGCGTCCATTCCGGTTTTGGCAATTTCATTTTTGTCATATTTTCAGATTTTCTACATATTTCTTAAACGGACCCCTTTATCAACACTTTATTTCTTTTGAACTATGGATAATTGTATATCAGCGTGTAGGTCTGTTCACGAGGAACACGCACATACTATATTTATTATATTTCATCAGAATTTTTTAAGAAGAGAATTGCGTCCATTCCGGTTTTGGCAATTTCATTTTTGTCATATTTTCAGATTTTCTACATATTTCTTAAACGGACCCCTTTATCAACACTTTATTTCTTTTGAACTATGGATAATTGTATATCAGCGTGTAGGTCTGTTCACGAGGAACACGCACATACTATATTTATTATATTTCATCAGAATTTTAAGAAGAGAATTGCGTCCATTCCGGTTTTGGCAATTTCATTTTTTGTCATATTTTCAGATTTTCTACATATTTCTTAAACGGACCCCTTTATCAACACTTTATTTCTTTTGAACTATGGATAATTGTATATCAGCGTGTAGGTCTGTTCACGAGGAACACGCACATACTATATTTATTATATTTCATCAGAATTTTAAGAAGAGAATTGCGTCCATTCCGGTTTTGGCAATTTCACTTTTTGTCATATTTTCAGATTTTCTACATATTTCGTAAACGGACCCCTTTATCAACACTTTATTTCTTTTGAACTATGGATAATATTATATCAGCGTGTAGGTCTGTTCACGAGGAACACGCACATACTATATTTATTATATTTCATCAGAATTTTAAGAAGAGAATTGCGTCCATTCCGGTTTTGGCAATTTCATTTTTTGTCATATTTTCAGATTTTCTACATATTTCTTAAACGGACCCCTTTATCAACACTTTATTTCTTTTGAACTATGGATAATTGTATATCAGCGTGTAGGTCTGTTCACGAGGAACACGCACATACTATATTTATTATATTTCATCAGAATTTTAAGAAGAGAATTGCGTCCATTCCGGTTTTGGCAATTTCATTTTTGTCATATTTTCAGATTTTCTACATATTTCTTAAACGGACCCCTTTATCAACACTTTATTTCTTTTGAACTATGGATAATTGTATATCAGCGTGTAGGTCTGTTCACGAGGAACACGCACATACTATATTTATTATATTTCATCAGAATTTTAAGAAGAGAATTGCGTCCATTCCGGTTTTGGCAATTTCATTTTTGTCAGATTTTCAGATTTTCTACATATTTCTTAAACGGACCCCTTTATCAACACTTTATTTCTTTTGAACTATGGATAATTGTATATCAGCGTGTAGGTCTGTTCACGAGGAACACGCACATACTATATTTATTATATTTCATCAGAATTTTAAGAAGAGAATTGCGTCCATTCCGGTTTTGGCAATTTCATTTTTTGTCATATTTTCAGATTTTCTACATATTTCTTAAACGGACCCCTTTATCAACACTTTATTTCTTTTGAACTATGGATAATTGTATATCAGCGTGTAGGTCTGTTCACGAGGAACACGCACATACTATATTTATTATATTTCATCAGAATTTTAAGAAGAGAATTGCGTCCATTCCGGTTTTGGCAATTTCATTTTTGTCAGATTTTCAGATTTTCTACATATTTCTTAAACGGACCCCTTTATCAACACTTTATTTCTTTTGAACTATGGATAATTGTATATCAGCGTGTAGGTCTGTTCACGAGGAACACGCACATACTATATTTATTATATTTCATCAGAATTTTAAGAAGAGAATTGCGTCCATTCCGGTTTTGGCAATTTCATTTTTGTCAGATTTTCAGATTTTCTACATATTTCTTAAACGGACCCCTTTATCAACACTTTATTTCTTTTGAACTATGGATAATTGTATATCAGCGTGTAGGTCTGTTCACGAGGAACACGCACATACTATATTTATTATATTTCATCAGAATTTTAAGAAGAGAATTGCGTCCATTCCGGTTTTGGCAATTTCATTTTTTGTCATATTTTCAGATTTTCTACATATTTCTTAAACGGACCCCTTTATCAACACTTTATTTCTTTTGAACTATGGATAATTGTATATCAGCGTGTAGGTCTGTTCACGAGGAACACGCACATACTATATTTATTATATTTCATCAGAATTTTAAGAAGAGAATTGCGTCCATTCCGGTTTTGGCAATTTCACTTTTTGTCATATTTTCAGATTTTCTACATATTTCTTAAACGGACCCCTTTATCAACACTTTATTTCTTTTGAACTATGGATAATTGTATATCAGCGTGTAGGTCTGTTCACGAGGAACACGCACATACTATATTTATTATATTTCATCAGAATTTTAAGAAGAGAATTGCGTCCATTCCGGTTTTGGCAATTTCATTTTTTGTCATATTTTCAGATTTTCTACATATTTCTTAAACGGACCCCTTTATCAACACTTTATTTCTTTTGAACTATGGATAATTGTATATCAGCGTGTAGGTCTGTTCACGAGGAACACGCACATACTATATTTATTATATTTCATCAGAATTTTAAGAAGAGAATTGCGTCCATTCCGGTTTTGGCAATTTCATTTTTTGTCATATTTTCAGATTTTCTACATATTTCTTAAACGGACCCCTTTATCAACACTTTATTTCTTTTGAACTATGGATAATTGTATATCAGCGTGTAGGTCTGTTCACGAGGAACACGCACATACTATATTTATTATATTTCATCAGAATTTTAAGAAGAGAATTGCGTCCATTCCGGTTTTGGCAATTTCACTTTTTGTCATATTTTCAGATTTTCTACATATTTCTTAAACGGACCCCTTTATCAACACTTTATTTCTTTTGAACTATGGATAATTGTATATCAGCGTGTAGGTCTGTTCATGAGGAACACGTACATACTATATTTAATATATATCATCAGAATTTTAAGAAGAGAATTGCGTCCATTCCGGTTTTGGCAATTTCACTTTCTGTCATATTTTCAGATTTTCTACATATTTCTTAAACGGACACCTTTATCAACACTTTATTTCTTTTGAACTATGGATAATTGTATATCAGCTTGTAGGTCTGTTCACTAAGAACACGCTCATACTATATTTATTATATTTCATCAGAATTTTAAGAAGAGAATTGCGTCCATTCCGGTTTTGGCAATTTCACTTTTTGTCCTATTTTCGGATTTTCTACATATTTCTTAAACGGACATCTTTATCAACACTTTATTTCTTTTGAACTACGGATAATTGTATATCAGTGTGTAGGTCTGTTCACGAGGAACACGCACATACTATATTTATTATATTTCATCAGAATTTTAAGAAGAGAATTGCGTCCATTCCGGTTTTGGCAATTTCAATTTGTGTCATATTTTCAGATTTTCTTCATATTTTTTAAACGGACCCCTTTATCAACACTTTATTTCTTTTGAACTATGGATAGTTGTATATCAGCGTGTAGGTCTGTTCACGAGGAACACGCACATACTATATTTATTATATTTCATCAGAATTTTAAGAAGAGAATTGCGTCCATTCCGGTTTTGGCAATTTCACTTTTTGTCCTATTTTCGGATTTTCTACATATTTCTTAAACGGACATCTTTATCAACACTTTATTTCTTTTGAACTATGGATAATTGTATATCAGTGTGTAGGTCTGTTCACGAGGAACACGCACATACTATATTTATTATATTTCATCAGAATTTTAAGAAGAGAATTGCGTCCATTCCGGTTTTGGCAATTTCATTTTGTGTCATATTTTCAGATTTTCTTCATATTTTTTAAACGGAACCCTTTATCAACACTTTATTTCTTTTGAACTATTCAAAATTGTATATCAGCGTGTTTTTCTGTTCACGAAGAACACGCACATACTATATTTATTATATTTCATCAGAATTTTATGAAGAGATTTGCATCCATTCCGGTTTTGGCAATTTCATTTTTTGTCATATTTTCAGATTTTCTACATATTTCTTAAACGGACCCCTTTGTCAACACTTTATTTGTTTTTAACTATGGATAATTGTATATCTGCGTGTAGGTCTGTTTACGAGGAACACGCACATACTATATTTATTATATTTCATCAGAATTTTAAGAAGAGAATTGCGTCCATTCCGGTTTTGGCAATTTCACTTTTTGTCATATTTTCAGATTTTCTACATATTTCTTAAACGGACCCCTTTATCAACACTTTATTTCTTTTGAACTATGGATAATTGTATATCAGCGTGTAGGTCTGTTCACGAAGAACACGCACATACTATATTTATTATATTTCATCAGAATTTTAAGAAGAGAATTGCGTCCATTACGGTTTTGGCAATTTCACTTTTTGTCCTATTTTCGGATTTTCTACATATTTCTTAAACGGACCCCTTATCAACACTTTATTTCTTTTGAACTATGGATAATTGTATATCAGCGTGTAGGTCTGTTCACGATGAACACGCACATACTATATTTATTATATTTCATCAGAATTTTAAGAAGAGAATTGCGTCCATTCCGGTTTTGGCAATTTCACTTTTTGTCCTATTTTCGGATTTTCTACATATTTCTTAAACGGACCCCTTATCAACACTTTATTTCTTTTGAACTATGGATAATTGTATATCAGTGTGTAGGTCTGTTCACGAGGAACACGCACATACTATATTTATTATATTTCATCAGAATTTTAAGAAGAGAATTGCGTCCATTCCGGTTTTGGCAATTTCATTTTTTGTCATATTTTCAGATTTTCTACATATTTCTTAAACGGACCCCTTTATCAACACTTTATTTCTTTTGAACTATGGATAATTGTATATCAGCGTGTAGGTCTGTTCACGAGGAACACGCACATACTATATTTATTATATTTCATCAGAATTTTAAGAAGAGATTTGCGTCCATTCCGGTTTTGGCATTTTCATTTTTGTGATATTTTCAGATTTTCTACATATTTCTTAAACGGACCCCTTTGTCAACACTTTATTTCTTTTGAACTATGGATAATTGTATATCAGCGTGTAGGTCTGTTCACGAGGAACACGCACATACTATATTTATTATATTTCATCAGAATTTTAAGAAGAGAATTGCGTCCATTCCGGTTTTGGCAATTTCATTTTGTGTCATATTTTCAGATTTTCTTCATATTTTTTAAACGGAACCCTTTATCAACACTTTATTTCTTTTGAACTATGGAAAATTGTATATCAGCGTGTAGGTCTGTTCACGAGGAACACGCACATACTATATTTATTATATTTCATCAGAATTTTAAGAAGAGATTTGCATCCATTCCGGTTTTGGCAATTTCATTTTTTGTCATATTTTCAGATTTTCTACATATTTCTTAAACGGACCCCTTTATCAACACTTTATTTCTTTTGAACTATGGATAATTGTATATCAGCGTGTAGGTCTGTTCACGAGGAACACGCACATACTATATTTATTATATTTCATCAGAATTTTAAGAAGAGAATTGCGTCCATTCCGGTTTTGGCAATTTCACTTTTTGTCATATTTTCAGATTTTCTACATATTTCTTAAACGGACCCCTTTATCAACACTTTATTTCTTTTGAACTATGGATAATTGTATATCAGCGTGTAGGTCTGTTCACGAAGAACACGCACATACTATATTTATTATATTTCATCAGAATTTTAAGAAGAGAATTGCGTCCATTCCGGTTTTGGCAATTTCATTTTTTGTCATATTTTCAGATTTTCTACATATTTCTTAAACGGACCCCTTTATCAACACTTTATTTCTTTTGAACTATGGATAATTGTATATCAGCGTGTAGGTCTGTTCACGAGGAACACGCACATACTATATTTATTATATTTCATCAGAATTTTAAGAAGAGAATTGCGTCCATTCCGGTTTTGGCAATTTCACTTTTTGTCATATTTTCGGATTTTCTACATATTTCTTAAACGGACCCCTTTATCAACACTTTATTTCTTTTGAACTATGGATAATTGTATATCAGCGTGTAGGTCTGTTCACGAAGAACACGCACATACTATATTTATTATATTTCATCAGAATTTTAAGAAGAGAATTGCGTCCATTCCGGTTTTGGCAATTTCACTTTTTGTCATATTTTCAGATTTTCTACATATTTCTTAAACGGACCCCTTTATCAACACTTTATTTCTTTTGAACTATGGATAATTGTATATCAGCGTGTAGGTCTGTTCACGAAGAACACGCACATACTATATTTATTATATTTCATCAGAATTTTAAGAAGAGAATTGCGTCCATTCCGGTTTTGGCAATTTCACTTTTTGTCCTATTTTCGGATTTTCTACATATTTCTTAAACGGACCCCTTATCAACACTTTATTTCTTTTGAACTATGGATAATTGTATATCAGTGTGTAGGTCTGTTCACGAGGAACACGCACATACTATATTTATTATATTTCATCAGAATTTTAAGAAGAGAATTGCGTCCATTCCGGTTTTGGCAATTTCATTTTTGTCCTATTTTCGGATTTTCTACATATTTCTTAAACGGACCCCTTTATCAACACTTTATTTCTTTTGAACTATGGATAATTGTATATCAGTGTGTAGGTCTGTTCACGAGGAACACGCACATACTATATTTATTATATTTCATCAGAATTTTAAGAAGAGAATTGCGTCCATTCCGGTTTTGGCAATTTCATTTTTTGTCATATTTTCAGATTTTCTACATATTTCTTAAACGGACCCCTTTATCAACACTTTATTTCTTTTGAACTATGGATAATTGTATATCAGCGTGTAGGTCTGTTCACGAGGAACACGCACATACTATATTTATTATATTTCATCAGAATTTTAAGAAGAGAATTGCGTCCATTCCGGTTTTGGCAATTTCACTTTTTGTCATATTTTCAGATTTTCTACATATTTCTTAAACGGACCCCTTTATCAACACTTTATTTCTTTTGAACTATGGATAATTGTATATCAGCGTGTAGGTCTGTTCACGAGGAACACGCACATACTATATTTATTATATTTCATCAGAATTTTAAGAAGAGAATTGCGTCCATTCCGGTTTTGGCAATTTCACTTTTTGTCCTATTTTCGGATTTTCTACATATTTCTTAAACGGACATCTTTATCAACACTTTATTTCTTTTGAACTATGGATAATTGTATATCAGCGTGTAGGTCTGTTCACGAGGAACACGCACATACTATATTTATTATATTTCATCAGAATTTTAAGAAGAGAATTGCGTCCATTCCGGTTTTGGCAATTTCATTTTTTGTCATATTTTCAGATTTTCTACATATTTCTTAAACGGACCCCTTTATCAACACTTTATTTCTTTTGAACTATGGATAATTGTATATCAGCGTGTAGGTCTGTTCACGAGGCACACGCACATACTATATTTATTATATTTCATCAGAATTTTAAGAAGAGAATTGCGTCCATTCCGGTTTTGGCAATTTCACTTTTTGTCATATTTTCAGATTTTCTACATATTTCTTTAACGGACCCCTTTATCAACACTTTGTTTCTTTTGAACTATGGATAGTTGTATATCAGCGTGTAGGTCTGTTCACGAAGAACACGCACAGACTATATTTATTATATTTCATCAGAATTTTAAGAAGAGATTTGCGTCCATTCCGGTTTTGGCATTTTCATTTTTGTGATATTTTCAGATTTTCTACATATTTCTTAAACGGACCCCTTTGTCAACACTTTATTTCTTTTGAACTATGGATAATTGTATATCAGCGTGTAGGTCTGTTCACGAGGAACACGCACATACTATATTTATTATATTTCATCAGAATTTTAAGAAGAGAATTGCGTCCATTCCGGTTTTGGCAATTTCACTTTTTGTCATATTTTCAGATTTTCTACATATTTCTTAAACGGACCCCTTTATCAACACTTTATTTCTTTTGAACTATGGATAATTGTATATCAGCGTGTAGGTCTGTTCACGAGGAACACGCACATACTATATTTATTATATTTCATCAGAATTTTAAGAAGAGAATTGCGTCCATTCCGGTTTTGGCAATTTCATTTTTTGTCATATTTTCAGATTTTCTACATATTTCTTAAACGGACCCCTTTATCAACACTTTATTTCTTTTGAACTATGGATAATTGTATATCAGCGTGTAGGTCTGTTCACGAGGAATTAGCACATACTAAATTTATTATATTTCAACAGATTTTTAAGAAGAGAATTGCGTCCATTCCGGTTTTGGCAATTTCATTTTTTTCATATTTTCAGATTTTCTACATATTTCTTAAACGGACCCCTTTATCAACACTTTATTTCTTTTGAACTATGGATAATTGTATATCAGCGTGTAGGTCTGTTCACGAGGAACACGCACATACTATATTTATTATATTTTATCTGAATTTTAAGAAGAGACATGCGTCCATTCCAGTTTTGGCAATTTCACTTTTTGTCCTATTTTCGGATTTTCTGCATTTTTCTTAAACGGACCCCTTTATCAACACTTTATTTCTTTTGAACTATGGATAATTGTATATCAGAGTGTAGGTCTGTTCACGAGGAACACGCACATACTATATTTATTATATTTCATCAGAATTTTAAGAAGAGAATTGCGTCCATTCCGGTTTGGCAATTTCATTTTTTGTCCTATTTTCGGATTTTCTACATATTTCTTAAACGGACCCCTTTATCAACACTTTATTTCTTTTGAACTATGGATAATTGTATATCAGCGTGTAGGTCTGTTCACGAGGAACACGCACATACTATATTTATTATATTTCATCAGAATTTTAAGAAGAGAATTGCGTCCATTCCGGTTTTGGCAATTTCACTTTTTGTCCTATTTTCGGATTTTCTACATATTTCTTAAACGGACCCCTTTATCAACACTTTATTTCTTTTGAACTATGGATAATTGTATATCAGCGTGTAGGTCTGTTCACGAGGAACACGCACATACTATATTTATTATATTTCATCAGAATTTTAAGAAGAGAATTGCGTCCATTCCGGTTTTGGCAATTTCACTTTTTGTCCTATTTTCGGATTTTCTACATATTTCTTAAACGGACCCCTTTATCAACACTTTATTTCTTTTGAACTATGGATAATTGTATATCAGCGTGTAGGTCTGTTCACGAGGAACACGCACATACTATATTTATTATATTTCATCAGAATTTTAAGAAGAGAATTGCGTCCATTCCGGTTTTGGCAATTTCACTTTTTGTCATATTTTCAGATTTTCTACATATTTCTTAAACGGACCCCTTTATCAACACTTTATTTCTTTTGAACTATGGATAATTGTATATCAGCGTGTAGGTCTGTTCACGAGGAACACGCACATACTATATTTATTATATTTCATCAGAATTTTAAGAAGAGAATTGCGTCCATTCCGGTTTTGGCAATTTCACTTTTTGTCATATTTTCAGATTTTCTACATATTTCTTAAACGGACCCCTTTATCAACACTTTATTTCTTTTGAACTATGGATAATTGTATATCAGCGTGTAGGTCTGTTCACGAGGAACACGCACATACTATATTTATTATATTTCATCAGAATTTTAAGAAGAGAATTGCGTCCATTCCGGTTTTGGCAATTTCACTTTTTGTCATATTTTCAGATTTTCTACATATTTCTTAAACGGACCCCTTTATCAACACTTTATTTCTTTTGAACTATGGATAATTGTATATCAGCGTGTAGGTCTGTTCACGAGGAACACGCACATACTATATTTATTATATTTCATCAGAATTTTAAGAAGAGAATAGCGACCATTCCGGTTTTGGCAATTTCACTTTTTGTCATATTTTCAGATTTTCTACATATTTCTTAAACGGACCCCTTTGTCAACACTTTATTTCTTTTGAACTATGGATAATTGTATATCAGCGTGTAGGTCTGTTCACGAGGAACACGCACATACTATATTTATTATATTTCATCAGAATTTTAAGAAGAGAATTGCGTCCATTCCGGTTTTGGCAATTTCACTTTTTGTCATATTTTCAGATTTTCTACATATTTCTTAAACGGACCCCTTTATCAACACTTTATTTCTTTTGAACTATGGATAATTGTATATCAGCGTGTAGGTCTGTTCACGAGGAACACGCACATACTATATTTATTATATTTCATCAGAATTTTAAGAAGAGAATTGCGTCCATTCCGGTTTTGGCAATTTCACTTTTTGTCATATTTTCAGATTTTCTACATATTTCTTAAACGGACCCCTTTATCAACACTTTATTTCTTTTGAACTATGGATAATTGTATATCAGCGTGTAGGTCTGTTCACGAGGAACACGCACATACTATATTTATTATATTTCATCAGAATTTTAAGAAGAGAATTGCGTCCATTCCGGTTTTGGCAATTTCATTTTTTGTCATATTTTCAGATTTTCTACATATTTCTTAAACGGACCCCTTTATCAACACTTTATTTCTTTTGAACTATGGATAATTGTATATCAGCGTGTAGGTCTGTTCACGAGGAACAAGCACATACTATATTTATTATATTTCATCAGAATTTTAAGAAGAGAATTGCGTCCATTCCGGTTTTGGCAATTTCACTTTTTGTCATATTTTCAGATTTTCTACATATTTCTTAAACGGACCCCTTTATCAACACTTTATTTCTTTTGAACTATGGATAATTGTATATCAGCGTGTAGGTCTGTTCACGAGGAACACGCACATACTATATTTATTATATTTCATCAGAATTTTAAGAAGAGAATTGCGTCCATTCCGGTTTTGGCAATTTCATTTTTTGTCATATTTTCAGATTTTCTACATATTTCTTAAACGGACCCCTTTATCAACACTTTATTTCTTTTGAACTATGGATAATTGTATATCAGCGTGTAGGTCTGTTCACGAGGAACACGCACATACTATATTTATTATATTTCATCAGAATTTTAAGAAGAGAATTGCGTCCATTCCAATTTTGGCAATTTCATTTTTTGTCATAATTTCAGATTTTCTACATATTTCGTAAACGGACCACTTTATCAACACTTTATTTCTTTTGAACTATGGATAATTGTATATCAGCGTGTAGGTCTGTTCACGAGGAACACGCACATACTATATTTATTATATTTCATCAGAATTTTAAGAAGAGAATTGCGTCCATTCCGGTTTTGGCAATTTCACTTTTTGTCCTATTTTCGGATTTTCTACATATTTCTTAAACGGACCCCTTATCAACACTTTATTTCTTTTGAACTATGGATAATTGTATATCAGTGTGTAGGTCTGTTCACAAGGAATACGCACATACTATATTTATTATCTTTCATCAGAATTTTAAGAAGAGAATTGCGTCCATTCCGGTTTTGGCAATTTCACTTTTTGTCATATTTTCAGATTTTCTACATATTTCTTTAACGGACCCCTTTATCAACACTTTGTTTCTTTTGAACTATGGATAGTTGTATATCAGCGTGTAGGTCTGTTCACGAAGAACACGCACATACTATATTTATTATATTTCATCAGAATTTTAAGAAGAGATTTGCGTCCATTCCGGTTTTGGCAATTTCATTTTTGTGATATTTTCAGATTTTCTACATATTTCTTAAACGGACCCCTTTATCAACACTTTATTTCTTTTGAACTATGGATAATTGTATATCAGCGTGTAGGTCTGTTCACGAGGAACACGCACATACTATATTTATTATATTTCATCAGAATTTTAAGAAGAGAATTGCGTCCATTCCGGTTTTGGCAATTTCATTTTTTGTCATATTTTCAGATTTTCTACATTTTTCGTAAACGGACCCCTTTATCAACACTTTATTTCTTTTGAACTATGGATAATTGTATATCAGCGTGTAGGTCTGTTCACGAGGAACACGCACATACTATATTTATTATATTTCATCAGAATTTTAAGAAGAGAATTGCGTCCATTCCGGTTTTGGCAATTTCACTTTTTGTCATATTTTCAGATTTTCTACATATTTCTTAAACGGACCCCTTTATCAACACTTTATTTCTTTTGAACTATGGATAATTGTATATCAGCGTGTAGGTCTGTTCACGAGGAACACGCACATACTATATTTATTATATTTCATCAGAATTTTAAGAAGAGAATTGCGTCCATTCCGGTTTTGGCAATTTCACTTTTTGTCATATTTTCAGATTTTCTACATATTTCTTAAACGGACCCCTTATCAACACTTTATTTCTTTTGAACTATGGATAATTGTATATCAGCGTGTAGGTCTGTTCACGAGGAACACGCACATACTATATTTATTATATTTCATCAGAATTTTAAGAAGAGAATTGCGTCCATTCCGGTTTTGGCAATTTCACTTTTTGTCCTATTTTCGGATTTTCTACATATTTCTTAAACGGACCCCTTATCAACACTTTATTTCTTTTGAACTATGGATAATTGTATATCAGCGTGTAGGTCTGTTCACGAGGAACACGCACATACTATATTTATTATATTTCATCAGAATTTTAAGAAGAGAATTGCGTCCATTCCGGTTTTGGCAATTTCACTTTTTGTCATATTTTCAGATTTTCTACATATTTCTTAAACGGACCCCTTTATCAACACTTTATTTCTTTTGAACTATGGATAATTGTATATCAGCGTGTAGGTCTGTTCACGAGGAACACGCACATACTATATTTATTATATTTCATCAGAATTTTAAGAAGAGAATTGCGTCCATTCCGGTTTTGGCAATTTCATTTTTTGTCATATTTTCAGATTTTCTACATATTTCTTAAACGGACCCCTTTATCAACACTTTATTTCTTTTGAACTATGGATAATTGTATATCAGCGTGTAGGTCTGTTCAAGAGGAACACGCACATACTATATTTATTATATTTCATCAGAATTTTAAGAAGAGAATTGCGTCCATTCCGGTTTTGGCAATTTCATTTTTTTCCTATTTTCGGATTTTCTGCATTTTTCTTAAACGGACCCCTTTATCAACACTTTATTTCTTTTGAACTATGGATAATTGTATATCAGCGTGTAGGTCTGTTCACGAGGAACACGCACATACTAAATTTATTATATTTTATCTGAATTTTAAGAAGAGACATGCGTCCATTCCAGTTTTGGCAATTTCACTTTTTGTCCTATTTTCGGATTTTCTGCATTTTTCTTAAACGGACCCCTTTATCAACACTTTATTTCTTTTGAACTATGGATAATTGTATATTAGCGTGTAGGTCTGTTCACGAGGAACACGCACATACTATATTTATTATATTTCATCAGAATTGTAAGAAGAGAATTGCGTCCATTCCGGTTTTAGCAATTTCACTTTTTGTCCTGTTTTCAGATTTTCTACATATTTCGTAAACGGACCCCTTTATCAACACTTTATTTCTTTTGAACTATGGATAATTGTATATCAGCGTGTAGGTCTGTTCACGAGGAACACGCACATACTATATTTATTATATTTCATCAGAATTTTAAGAAGAGAATTGCGTCCATTCCGGTTTTGGCAATTTCATTTTTTGTCATATTTTCAGATTTTCTACATATTTCTTAAACGGACCCCTTTATCAACACTTTATTTCTTTTGAACTATGGATAATTGTATATCAGCGTGTAGGTCTGTTCACGAGGAACACGCACATACTATATTTATTATATTTCATCAGAATTTTAAGAAGAGAATTGCGTCCATTCCGGTTTTGGCAATTTCACTTTTTGTCCTATTTTCGGATTTTCTACATATTTCATAAACGGACCCCTTATCAACACTTTATTTCTTTTGAACTATGGATAATTGTATATCAGCGTGTAGGTCTGTTTACGAGGAACACGCACATACTATATTTATTATATTTCATCAGAATTTTAAGAAGAGAATTGCGTCCATTCCGGTTTTTGCAATTTCACTTTTTGTCATATTTTCAGATTTTCTACATATTTCTTAAACGGACCCCTTTATCAACACTTTATTTCTTTTGAACTATGGAGAGTTGATTATCAGCGTGTAGGTCTGTTCACGAGGAACACGCACATACTATATTTATTATATTTCATCAGAATTTTAAGAAGAGATTTGCGTCCATTCCGGTTTTGGCAATTTCATTTTTTGTCATATTTTCAGATTTTCTTAATATTTTTCAAACGGACCCCTTTATCAACACTTTATGTCTTTTGAACTATGGATAATTGTATATCAGCGTGTAGGTCTGTTCACGAGGAACACGCACATACTATATTTATTATATTTCATCAGAATTTTAAGAAGAGAATTGCGTCCATTCCGGTTTTGGCAATTTCACTTTTTGTCCTATTTTCGGATTTTCTACATATTTCTTAAACGGACCCCTTTATCAACACTTTATTTCTTTTGAACTATGGATAATTGTATATCAGCGTGTAGGTCTGTTCACGAGGAACACGCACATACTATATTTATTATATTTCATCAGAATTTTAAGAAGAGAATTGCGTCCATTCCGGTTTTGGCAATTTCACTTTTTGTCATATTTTCAGATTTTCTACATATTTCTTAAACGGACCCCTTTATCAACACTTTATTTCTTTTGAACTATGGATAATTGTATATCAGCGTGTAGGTCTGTTCACGAGGAACACGCACATACTATATTTATTATATTTCATCAGAATTTTAAGAAGAGAATTGCGTCCATTCCGGTTTTGGCAATTTCATTTTTTGTCATATTTTCAGATTTTCTACATATTTCTCAAACGGACCCCTTTATCAACACTTTATTTCTTTTGAACTATGGATAATTGTATATCAGCGTGTAGGTCTGTTCACGAGGAACACGCACATACTATATTTATTATATTTCATCAGAATTTTAAGAAGAGAATTGCGTCCATTCCGGTTTTGGCAATTTCACTTTTTGTCCTATTTTCGGATTTTCTACATATTTCTTAAACGGACCCCTTTATCAACACTTTATTTCTTTTGAACTATGGATAATTGTATATCAGCGTGTAGGTCTGTTTACGAGGAACACGCACATACTATATTTATTATATTTCATCAGAATTTTAAGAAGAGAATTGCGTCCTTTCCTGTTTTTGCAATTTTATTTTTTGCCATATTTTCAGATTTTGTTCATATTTCTCAAACAGACCCCGATATTAACCCTTTATGTCTTTTGAACTATGGATAATTGTATATCAGCGTGTAGGTCTACTTTTGTGGATCAAGTTCATACTATATTTATTATATTTTATCACAATTATAAGAACGTAATTGGGTCATTGCGTTTTGTGCAATTTTATTTCTTCAGACTTTCCCCAGATTTATCGAACGGACACCAGTTTTATTTTATAGTACTTGTCCCACATTTAATTATGAATGCCAGAAAATATACTAGTACGTGTCCCACGCTTAAGTATCAGTGTTCAAAAAACTTACTATTACGTATCTCATGCTCAAGTATCAATTGTCATAAAACATACTAGTACGTGTTCCACACTCAATTGCCAGTAGTCTGAAATATATATTAGTACGTGTCCCGCATACAATTTATTAATAATATAAAGATGTATATTGTTTTCAGAAGTCCGTGTTCTCTTTCAGTGGTGCGCCTAATGCTTCATTCCTTAGAAGATCATCTTTTAACCCCTGCATGCAAAAAGTATAGGGGCTATCATTCGATGTGACCGGCCATTTAAATCGCCGTGCTTTAAGTATGTAGGCTGTTCAATAAGTAGTAATTTTATTGCCGTGAAACCACTCAGAATTCTAATTTCTGTGGGTTAAAAAAGAGTTTGTTGTCTTTATTATCGAAATCTACCTGTAGATTGCGTGTACACGTTCAGGTTCTTGAGTATGACGTGATTGAACTGAAGCGTGTTTGCTGGCGCCCTCTCCCTAGAAAGCAAAAAACGGTGAAATTAGCTGGTAAAGTTAGGGCCACAATTTGTTTTTATTATGAAGAAATTCATATAAATAAACATATATATATATATATATATATATATATATATATATATATACGCACACATATATATGTATATATAATGCATAAATGCAATAAATGCTTGACGTGCAGTAGTAGTAATATTGTAAAAGACCTTGGAAATGCTGACGATGAAAGGTATTCAGTATTTTTTATAATTTTAGTCTTATTAAACAGCTTTCGTTATATATATATATATATATATATATATATATATATATATATATATATATATTAATGATATTTATTTGAAGACACAGTGTTAAAGTTATGATAAATACAGATGAAACGATGAATATCTACTAATGAGAATGATGATCGTTGCAGAAATCAGCTTTCTAAGAGAAAAAGAAGGGGAGAGGACATTCTCAGTCGCTCCTTCGACGTTCTGGGCCGACGAGTTCACAGGAGACTCGCTCGGTCAAAAATTCTCTCTGGGTTTCGAACTCTCGTCTTTTATATCGTCGTCAGCCCGCAAAATGTCCATCTCAGCTGATCGGACGGCTGGTTGATGACGTGTTGGGTTTGGTTTGGTTTGGTTTGCAGCACTACGGTCTACTGTTTTACACGCGAGGGTTAATGAGACCGGGACCTACTACTTAAAGCCGATTCCGAACGGCTACGAATATCCAGGCCAGAGTGGGATTTGAACCCACGAACTCTAGTACCGACGATCAGCGCCCTAACCAATCGGCCAGAGTTCGGCAATGACGTGTTGCGAAAAGCGCGTGTAGACCTCTTTCGCCAGCAGGTGCCAGGGAAGTTAGCAATAATCGGGAGCAATCTCGCCGATCATTAATCGAGGTCTCTGGACAAACCATTGGCGGAAAGTATTGCTGCTTCCCTTACAATGTAGAGGATTGCTGTCGTGTGAGAGTCTTTCTTCGGGACGCCATTGAAACGAACACTGGAAACACTTCGCTAGCATCCTAATGAATTTCTCAGACAGAATGATTGAGAAGGTTCTCGGTGTTAACAATCCCCTCTTCTGCGCGAAACAACGTTCTTTCTCCAGGTAAAGAAGAACCCAGTTCAAGTGCTCACAAAAGGCAATTTTGCTATTTTTCTACGTTAGGCCGGTTTTTCTCACGGGCGTAGATCAGTCTGTATCTGTAAATTTAATTGTAACGCAAATACGTTACAATATATGTGTGTGCATATATTTATATATGATAAATTATTAGATCGATAAAAACAGATAGTTAAAATTACTTACTATGTAATGCGCTGTACGCAGTTATTACATAGAAGTAAATAAATATAATAAAAATCAGAACCAAAACCGGAACCAAAAGACTATAACTCCATTAAGCCCAGTAATTGTAAAACGGATAGGGAAAAAATTGGGTGATAAAGGTTTACGACTTCCATTAAAACAATTGTTTGAACAGGCCTGAATGTCCCTGTCCTCCCAAAAGACCTGAAGAATATGGAATGAAATACGAATCAGAAGAACAAAGCATCCATAAATCTATATAAAAAGCTAACTCATCCAGAATTTATGTTGCCACAGTGTCAGTTAAAATTACAGTTTAAGAATTGAAAACATTAACTTAATCCTATTAATATCTGCTTGAAAATAATTATTTAATTGTTTTTAAATAAAAGGTAGGGGATAGTTAGCATTTAAAGCTAATTCTAAATAAAGATTAATATTAGAATGAAATATAACTGTATTACTATGCAGACGTTCGCTGCGCTTTAAATAATTTAATAATAATGTAATATGTGAGAATAAGCATGTATTCCAGTTACAAATTTTATTAATAATAAAGTTGTAGTTATCCTTTTTATCATAACATTTCTATAAGATATTATTATTTTCAATTTTTAGATTGACATCTAAAAATGGGAGGTAACCTTGATTATCTTTAACGGTTTCAGTAAAACGTAAAGAAGAAGGATAAAAATTTAGATTTTAAATTGAGAATTCTTTGTCATAAATACAAATTAAGATATCGTCTACATAGCGATACAAACTCTAGTGAGTTAAAATTAATGATCGGGATTCATAAAAATTAAAAAGTAAGTCGGCATCCCCCTCCCATACGTATACCATTCATTTGTACAAAATAAGATTCACCATTTCATAGATAATTTTCAAATAGTACAATTTTTAATAATGTGCTGAAAATAGAATGTGTAGCACACTCCAATATATCAAACTCATCTAAATAATCCATTATAATTTGAAATAGGTAATCTAAATTAATATTATTCAATGAGTCTACGATATCAAAAGATTTAAAGTTAGTTATATTATAATCCTGTTTAACTTGATTAATTAAATGATACCTATTATTAATAATATGTGGACTCAGTTTTTTAATTTTTTTAATATGTTTGTGTATATATATATATATATATATATGTGTGTGTGTGTGTGTGTGTGTGTGTGTGTATATATATATATATGTGTGTGTGTATATATGTATATATATATATATATATATATATATATATATATATATATATATATATATGTGTGTGTGTGCGTGTGTGTGTGTGTGTATGTGTGTGTGTTATATATATATATATGTGTGTGTGTATATATGTATATATATATATATATGTATGTATATATATATGTGTGTGTGCGTGTGTGTATGTATATATATATATATATATATATATTGAAAACATATGTATTTTTTTACATTTAAAGAAATCCTATTTATTTTACAATATACATTATTTATAGGATATAGATAAGAAAATATTACTAGTGGCATATTTGGAAAGAGTGCATTATCTCGAACCACCCCTATTTTGCCCGAAATTCGAATCCTTCGAAACTCGAGATTCGAATGTGCAGTCCCTCCTGTCAGTGGGCGGGCCTGTTCCGCGCATGGGTTTTGGCGAGAGCGACGTCGCTATAAATGCGCTCCACTACTCCAAAAATCGTTCGCAATTTCGTCCGCTCCGAACTACAAAAGATGACAGGTAAGGAAGTTCCATTTTATTAGACCCGTACTAATGCATCTTGCCGTTCTATTCGGTAAGGGGTGTTTAATAATTCGAAAATCCGCGAAATAAAATGACGGATTCATTAAGAGCTTTTTAAAAAGCGGCGATATTTTGGCGCCTATTTGGCTCTTGCTAAATAATTCATTGATCACCTTTAAAACTGCAAAAATTGGATTTTCTAATTTTGATATTTTTAAAATCTTTGGTTATTTAGGAATCTGAAAAAAAAAGACCCGTTAAAATGTTCCAATTAGAACGTGTGATGGTAGTTTTGAAGTGTCGCTCCTTCGAAATAAAAAAAAACTGTCACAGTCGAATCATTGCGGTGCAACTCGTAGTTCTTTATTCCATTTATTATTATTCATCCTATTTGAAATGAAATTTAAATTTTTTTCGGAAATTCAATTTTCCGGTGTCATGTTTCTGATACTTTTTAAAAAATTCAATAGGGGAAGATTGACACCTAATAATTATTGCTTACAAAAACAAAAACAAAAAAAATCAGGGAAACTGAATTTGAGTTGCTGAATCAGAAAAAATTTAAAACTTGTCAGTTTTTAATAAAAGTTGTTAAACAAAGACAATTTGGCAAAACGAAGGAAGTAAAAACAATTGCTGAGAAACGCTTGTATTTGCGATAAGAATTAAAAAAAGATAGGAGATAAAAGAAAGTCTTATATTTCAGTTGCTTCTTAACCATTTAAAGGACAGTGGTTTCGTAGTGAAACCACCTATTAACCTATTTTTTCTTCCTTTTAAAGATATAATAATGATTTTTTTTTTATACTTCAAACTATTAATGAATGGTATCACTACGCACAATCTATTTTTCGCTTTAAAAGATACTTGTTTAAACTGGCAAAAAAAAAAATCAGGTATTTGATTTCTCTCCGTCATGACCCCAAATAAATATATCTACCCAAAACATATTTTATAAATAGTTTAGTTATTGATCTGTTACATCCCTTTAATGATAATTATGCAGTGTTTACATTTTAAGAGTGTATTATTTTTGAGCCGTACAAGGGGCTAGATAGTTTCACAGTTAAAACCCACCACCTTACTACAAATCAATTTTAATATTTTCCACACATATGTAATGTTCATAGATAAGATATGAAATGTTTATAGCCCAATTCTCTTAAATACCAAAGAATTTTCAGTAGTGACCTTTAAAAGGGTTAAAGACATATGAATAAATTTTTTTTAATTTTCTATGTTTATGACTTTTTTAACTTACAGCAGATGAAAACACTACACTTTATTCGTTTTTCTATTTGAAATATGCATTTTTAAACTTGCTTTACCCGGAAAATTCAGAATTCAATTTATCTTCCCAAAATACCTATATTTATCCAAATAACAGTTAAAAACTGTTGAGGTATTTTATTATTATACACTTTTAAAATAATTATTCATTGTACTCCCACCGTAATAAAATTTTAAAAGAAAGTATTAATTTCCCAAAATACAAAGGGGTGGTTTTGAATTTCAACCAGCCCTCTAACCCTTCTTCCTCCCAATGAATGCACATTTTTTTTACAGTTATAAGGTTCATTGGTAACATTTATAAACAAATATCATTAAATCCCATGAAATTTATATTAGTGTCCTTTAAACACAAGAATCCCGTGGTTTGGTTACTACTTTGCCATAGGACTCCACTTTTTTCTTATTTCCCAATAAATTTTTTTAACCCGAAATATTTGGCGGACAGACGTTCAATTTTAAGTTTCTAACGGAAACATTCTTCTGAAACTAGCATATAGCCCGTCATATGACGGGATCAGTAAAAGTTTTAATTTCCCAAAATTGTAAAGTACTCTAGGGGGCAGGTAAAAAAAAATGGTTTGATTTTTGGCTGAGAATTATTTTGCAACAAAATATTACCTTAAGGAAATTATTTAAGTAATATCTAAGTTTAGTAATAAAACGTATGAAAATAATGCAGAAAATATTTAAATAATCTAAAATAAATGATGAAATGAGATGGTTAAAGGAATGACGTCATAATGCTAGAAAAAAATTGTTACTTTTAGCTATTTATTATGTGATAAATGGATACATTTAATCGCCTGCTCTTAAAATGGGGCTTGATATAATAATGGTAATACAGGAATTTGATAAAATTACAATCATAAAAATTTGAAAAATGGTAAAAATTTATTTTAAAAATAATAAAACTTTAAAAATGATAAAACAACTTTAGGAATAAGAATTCAAAAGGAAAAATAGAAATTATTAAATTAATTAGGCATTTTAGAAAAATTCGGCTACGTCGGAGGAAGAACCATCAACCCGAGAAGTACGACGTTCAAATGGGCAGACACTCTACCCCATGTGCCAGCTTACACGTGGTGAAGGAAATGGTTAGAATAAGGGTCATGTAAAAACAGTCCAGAAATTTAAATATTGCGCTCCACCCACGCCATCCTATCAATAATGAATTTAGTATAGAATATGGGGGAGAATAAGGCTTGAAATAATAGCATTAAACGCTGGAAAAGGGAGGGGTGGGGTGGATTTCGAACTCGCTTTGAATTTTGCTAACCATAACTCATAAAAAAAATCCAATATGGATGCCTGTATCCATTCCAGGTACAACCGCTTCATAAATTCGCGGACAGACAACTTAGGCTATTATTATATAGGGGATGAAATCCCTAAAAACAATCATTAAGTTTAAGCCTATTTTATGTTTTTAAAACATCTTTATAATTTTACCCTTTTTTTCAGGTCACTTTGAAGTGTAGTTATCTCTCTCGAACAAAAAAATATCATTCTCATAGCGATCATTTTAGTTCCATTACGAGAAAACGACATTCTATTGAAATGCCGAAAACGGTGATTCGAAATATCAGACAGCTTTTGAGAAATCTTGTGCGCCACTTTAAAAACTGGCATTCTTAGAAAAATCAGCTTAAAATTATAAGTAAACAACTGCTAAGCTAGAGTACTAAGCGGAATATTTTTACGCCGTTTTTTTTTTTTTTTTTTTTTTAACATCTCAATCTCAAAAACATATTTTTATTGAAAAATCGAAATATTTGCAGGTTTGAGACCCCTTAAAAGTGATATGACCCCCTAAAAGAGGGCGAAAATTTTTAAGATCACCCGACGTGCACTGAATCTTGATAGTCTATAAATATATATGTTTTTTTTAATTTCCAACTTGTGTACCAGTGAATAGGATAAAATCAAAGCAGGGAATAACAACTGATAAAAATATCGTCATCTTATTGGCAAAACAAAAGCCCATAATATGCACTTTAAACAAGTTTTATACTTTGTGCACGCATGAGTCAATATTTGTTTGGGGCAACGGTCAGACTTATACGTCAGGTTTCACTTTTGAAATTAAATATTTTTTTACAGTATGTACACGTATTATTTACTTATAAATTGGCCTTGAAATAATAACGGTTGCCCACCGTCCAACATGTTCTAGAATGTTCTCTTAAAAACAAAAATGTTGGGAACCACTACTTTAAACTGTGAATAGCATAAAGCAACAAAATTTCAGATTTCTTTAAAAGTGTACTAAGCAATATACAAATATATATACATATATATGCATACACACACACACATATATATATATATATATATATATATATATATATATATATATACAATGAAGAGTAAAAAGAAACTGTTATACCTGCGTCATATCGTGCACTCCCGACACCTCCTAAAGGATGAAGAGTAATACGAGAAATGTGACGTCACGTAGGCAGGGCCCGATGAAGGCAAAGTGGGGCCCAGGGCCTGGTAGTCTTTCGCCCCCCCCTACCCTCCTTTCAATGCAAAAAGAATAGTTTATGAAAGAGGATACAAACGAATATTTTGGGAGGAAAGTTTATATTCATTTTTTTTATGTTTCCATATCTTTGTAGTACAGTCGAATGCCAAAAATCTGTCTATCCTCGAGGATATAAACTGTAATACTTGCAATTAAGTTTTTATATAAAAAATAAAATAAAATAGCACAGGTAAGATGAACAAATAAGAGCTATTCGTCGATTTTAAGACAAAATTAATAAGAGAAAAATAATAAAATAATAAAATTCTTAAGCCAATAACAACTGTATCTAAGTTTTAGAAATAGAATAAAAAGTGCACCTATTTCTTTATAACTGGCCGAAATTTTTAATTTACTACTAATTTATATAATAAGATAAATGTTTTTTATTTAATATTTTGTACATTATTTTCTTAATGATTCCTATTATAAATGTCGAATGTCATAAACTGTTATTCCAGTATTATGTTCCTTTAATGGCTGCCAACCGTAATAAATTTCTTTATGTATGCTACGAGCTATTTATAAATAAATACTAAGAGTTTAAACTTTTAATTACTGAATAAGATTTCATGAAATATTACTTCTAGAATTAACAAAAAAACATTTTCATATTTTGTTAATTCAATTATTTAAAATTGAATAATGAAGCACCCAAATTTAATCAGGCTATGCACGTAGATAGGCCTTCGTCTCTAATCCTAATTTTTTTATGAATTATATTTTCTGATGTTTCTGTATACCAGAGAATTTTTAAGTATTATAATAGTGCACAAAATTATGAAGACAATGTACATTTTATACACAATTTTCAATCAAAAATCCCATAATTTTGGAAGATATTAAACACAATTACTCATATTAAAATGAGAATGTTTATAAAACAAATTACTTTCAGACATTTCGCATTAGCAGAAAGGAAATCTACATGAAATAAATTACTTTATATTCCTCCTTTGATTTTTAAAACTGCATGGATGCTTTGGAAACTTTCAAAGCAGTAAAAGGATTTAAATATATATATATATATATATATATATATATATATATATATATATATATATATATATATATATATATATATATATATATATATATATATATATATATATATATATATATATAAATATATATATATATATATATTTAAATATAGCTTTCAGCAAAAGTCCACACTTATATAATACAAAATTCTGTAACTTTTTATTTAGACACTGTTATTCTTCACAAGGATTTTTATTTTTTTATTATTATTATGTATTAAATATAATACGGTAGCGTTTAAAGAATTGTATTATCGTTTTGAATGAAAAAAAAATGTTTCTAATTAGTCTATTTATACATAATCACTTACAGACCGAGAATTTTACATTAAATCAAAACACTACAAAAAACAGTTGCATTTTATTTATATATATATATATATATATATATATATATATATATATATATATATATATATATATATATATATATATATATATATATATATATATATATATATATATATGTATATATATATATATATAATATATATATAATATATATATAATATATACATATATATGTGTGTGTGCATGTATATATATATGTATATATATATATATATATATATATATATATATATATATATATATTATATATATATACATATATGTATATATGTATATATGTATATATACATATATATATATATATATATATATATATATATATATATATATATATATATATATAGATATATATATATATACATATATATATATATATATATATATATATAAATATATATATATATATATATATATACATATATATATATATACATATATATATATATACATATATATATACATATATATATATACATATATATATATACATATATATATACATATATATATATATACATATATATATATACATATATATATATATACATATATATATACATATATATATACATATATATATATATATATATATACATATATACATATATATATACACATATATATATACATATATATATATATATATATATATATATATATATATATATATATATATATACATATATATATATACATATATATATATACATATATATATATACATATATATATATACATATATATATATATATATATATATATATATATATATATATATATATATATACATATATATATATATATATATATATATATATATATATATATATATATATATATATATAAATATATTGTCACGAAGATTCGAATGAACACACCGTTTAACTTAACAGAAGAATTTATTAAAAGCTAAGTAGCAACTCGCAATTTTACAAGATTGGGAAGTTCCCTACAACTAGTGGGTATCAGCTTTTATACCCGAACAGAATATTCGAGAAATAACTAATTTACATATTAAAGAAAGATATAGAATATTCAAGAACATAAGGAAACAAAAAATAACAATTTAAATTAAAAATCCGTACTTTGGATAAACTGCCATGTCAAGCATCGAACCCACAATCTCCGAGTCTGGATCGCGTGCTTTGACGATGCGGCCACTGAACTAGTTGGCTAAGCTTCTTTATGCAGTATTGCTCCTATCTCAAAAAGACAGCGTCTCGCTGCTATTTAGATCTGGAGCGTGTCACAGGTCCCTTGTAAATTTCTTCTGACTTCTCTTCCGGAAGAACAACACCTGGATTTCGTCCATCTTCACTTTCGGTCTGCTTCGTCGGATCATGGTACGGCTTCATACGTAAAACATGGACAACGTCTTTTGGTTTTCTTTTTCTGGAGGAAGGATCGAAATCTTGCACTTCATAGGTAACGTCGGATAGACGGCGCAACACTTGATAGGGACCAAAATACCTCTTTAAGAGCTTCTCTGAAAGACCGACCTTTCGGACCGGGGTATAAACCCATACGAGGTTTCCAGGACTATAAGACACCACTCGGTGCTTAGAGTCATAACGTCGACGGTCTTTATCTTGTGCTCTCACAGTATGCGTTCGAGCCAACTGTCTCGACTCTTCTGCTCTAGAAATGGTCTTGGCTATGTAATCGTCAGTTGCCTCATCAGGGCAGAATGAAAACATCGTATCCAGCGTCGTTTCGGCTTTACGTCCATGGACTAGGTAGAACGGTGTGAATCCTGTTGTCTCCTGCTTGGCAGTGTTATAGGCGAACGTCACAAATGGTAGAATTCCGTCCCAGTTTTTCTGTTCGGTGTCAACATACATGGACAGCATATCGGCTAGAGTTTTGTTAAGGCGCTCCGTCAATACATTTGTCTGGGGATGATAGGCAGTCGTCATGCGATGATCGATATTGCACAATTCGACGAGAGCGGAAACAAGTCTGGATTGAAAAACGGCACCACGATTTGTAATAATGACTCGAGGAGCTCCATGTTTTAGAAGAATCTCTTCGAGCAGGAACTTGGCTACTTCTTCGGCTTCAGCAGTTGGTAAAGCTTTAGTTATTGCATATCGTGTACAATAATCGGTGCAGACTGCGATCCATTTATTACCATGGGCAGATTTAGGAAATCTCCCAAGCAGATCTATCCCAATTCGATGAAAAGGTGCGACAGCAGGAGGGATAGAAACCAGGCGTCCAGGTGGTAGTTGTGTAACTGATTTTTTCCTTTGGTAATCTCGGCAGTGCATGACATATCTAACAACATTTCGGTACATCCCCGGCCAATAAAATCTTTTCCGGATTCTGTCGTACGTTTTCGCAAAGCCCAGATGCCATGCGGTAGGCGCGTCGTGAAAATGTTTAAGTATGTCTGCACGTAGATGTTTGGGAATGACGGGCAACCATGTCTTTCCAGCTGGATCAAAATTCTTTCTGCATAGGACTCCATCAATTAACTCAAATTGCCTTTCGGTGGATGATCCCATCTTCGGAAGGATCATTCTTCCTATGTCTGAATCTTTCTTCTGATCGACAGCGAGGTCTATACTAGTGGTTACTGCTAAAAATTGATCTTGCGTCTCGGTCTCTTCGTCTATTGGATTCCTCGACAGAGCGTCGGCATCGTTGTGCTTCCTACCCGATTTGTATTTTACTGAAAAATTATGTTCTTGGAGTCGTAGAGCCCACCTTGCCAGTCTTCCTGAGGTATCCTTGAGATTCATAAGCCAGCACAATGAATGGTGATCTGTCACAACCGTAAAATGTCTTCCAAACAGGTATGGCCGGAATTTATAGATAGCCCATAAGACGGCAAGGCATTCCCGTTCTGTAGTAGAATAATTTTTTCGGCCTTTGTCAGAGTCCTAGAGGCGTATGCTATGATCTTTTCGACTTCATTTTGAATTTGAACCAGAACTGCTCCAATACCATATCCTCTGGCGTCTGTATGAATTTCTGTAGGACATCTTTCGTCGAATATCCCCAATACTGGATCGGATGTAAGCGCCTTCTTCAGGTTGTCAAAAGCCTCTACCTCTTTAGAACCCCAATCAAATTTTGCATCGCCTTTCAAGAGCACCTGCAGGGGCTCGCGAAATAGCAAAAGCCTTTAATGAACCTTCTGAAGTAGGAGCTAAGCCCAAGAAAGCTTCGAACGTCATGTAAGTTCTGCGGAGTAGGGAAATTGGTCACGGCTTTCACTTTGTCAGGATCTGGATGGACACCGCTACTGGATACGAGATGGCCTAGGATTTTTACTTCTTTAGCAGCAAAAAGGTACTTCTTGGTGTTAAGTATGAGTCCAGCTTCTTGAATGCATTTCAGAACTGTCCTTAATCGGATAAGGTGGTCTTCGTAACTTTCTGAGAAAACTACTATGTCGTCCAAGTAACATAGGCACATAGTCCATTTAAGATGGCGTAGCAAATAATCCATCATTCTTTCAAAAGTCGCAGGTGCATTGCAAAGTCCAAATGGCAGGACTTTAAATTCGTATAAACCTTCTGGAGTAATAAAGGCAGTCTTTTCACGATCCGCTTCATCCACTTCTATCTGCCAGTAACCAGATCGGAGATCCATGGAAGAAAAGAACTTGGCGCCTTTTAAACAGTCTAGAGTATCGTCAATACGAGGCAGAGGATAAACATCCTTCTTCGTTATTCTATTCAGTTTGCGATAGTCCACGCTAAAACGCCAGCTTCTTTTTTTCTTATCAGTACCACAGGAGATGACCACGGACTCTCAGATGGTTGGACAATACCTTGATCAAGCATTTTCTGAACCTCTTCTCTAATTATGCATCTTTCAGTCGGTGAAACTCGGTAAGCCCTTTGGTAGATTGGAGCATGGTCACCCGTATTGATCCTGTGTTTCACATTCGTCTTTGCGGCTGTCGACTTGTTAGCTTTTGTAAAGATTCCCGAAAAGGCTTGTAGGAGCTCGACAAATTTGAGTTTTCTTTCGCTGCTCAACTCAGGGGATATCATCTTGGTATAATCTATATTGGAATTCGTCGGCTCCTGTAGAGTACTAGTACTTTTTGTTGTTTCCGCAATCTCGCATATATGTCCTTCATCCAATAGCTCAGCCTCGCCTACGTACATTCCTTTAGGAATGACTTGATCTTTAGCTTGCATGTTGGCAATCCAAATTTCACTTCGTCCATTATGGTATAAGGATACCATGGATGGTATAGCAAGGTTTCTTTCGAGCAGCAAGTGTCTATTGCCGTCCACAATTACGCTTATGTTTCATCCGACATCTAGTCCTGATACTGCTATTCTTGTCATTGAGCGTGGCTTAAGCTTATAGTCCTTCGTGGCATACACCTTCCAAGCGTCTTGTGCCTTGGTTTCTTGGCCAGTACCTTCTAACAACAGTTCACTTCTGCCACAGTCTATCACAGCTTGAGAAGCTTCCAAAAAGTACCATCCGAGGATTACGTCGTGACTACAATGTTGTAGGACGATGAATTCAACAGGCAGTTCTCGTCTATTTATACCGACACGCAGAACACATTTTCCCAGTGGCCTAGCAAAATTGCCATTAGCGACTTTCAGCATAGTGTTCCTGGCGTCAGTGAACATAACTTTCTTTAAGGATCGACGAAACTTATCGGAGACGACGGAAAATGAGGCTCCAGAATCTACTAGAGCTCGGATCGGCTGATTATCTAACAGAATGTCGAGGTGGTTGCCCGTCATCCTTGTGGCTGATGTAGGATTTTCATTACATGCGGCCTCACCTCCTAGAAAGGTCGCTGTGCTTAGTTTTCCTCGTTTCTATGACTTGGAGATTAACCTGATTGACGATATGGCGACGGTGATCGGGAACGACGGGTTGGTGATCGGCGTCTAGTAGGACTAGGAAAAGAACGGCGTTCGGAGCTTGGTCGGCGAAACTCATCTTCAGTGTTATCGAAGTTCTGTCGGCGGGTTCGATAATCGTCAAAAACGGCCTTCCTCTCACGGCAATAGCGTACGACGTGTCCAGGGCGTCCACAGTGGAAACAAACTGGTCTGTTGTCGGTCGTTCTCCATAG